>JABUQX010054262.1:35000-43533 GCA_015478945.1 Trachelipus rathkii | reverse complement strand
CCTCAAGCTTGCTCAATACTGTCAGCGGACCTGCAGGGGACTGATTTTGGGATGCGATGCAAATGCCCATCACACCCTATGGGGCAGCAAGGACATCAACAACAGAGGTGAGTGTATTTTAGAATTCTTAACTCAATATGGAATTGATGTGGTGAATGAGGGCAGTAAGCCCACATTCATCACATCGAACAGACAAGAGGTCTTAGACCTAAGCTTAATAAATGCCACTTATGGTATACAGATCTCGAACTGGTATGTGTCTGATGAAGTATCTCATTCTGTTTGTCTGATGAAGTATCTCATTCGGACCATAGACACATCAGGTTCGGAATCATAGCTTTGGAGAAAGTAGAGGAGGAGCGGAGAAAACCTAAGCTAACAAACTGGAACTTGTATAAAGGGCCTCCTTAAACAGCGCGTGGAGGATATGGGGGACTGTTTGATGTGCAGGACCTGGATGTATCCACTACCCAACTGCAATCAATTATATACAAGATTCATATGAAAAATAGTTGTCCTCTGAAAAAAGAGGATAACTAGAAGCGTCCCCTGCTGGATCAAGAGCTAACCACTCGAAAGATCTAAAACCAGCGGAAAACTTTTCAATAAAGCAAGCGGAATAAAAATTGGAAGCATACAAAACTGCCCTAAACCGCTTATAAAGGGAACTAGTAAATACAAAAGAAGATCATGGAAGACTCTATGTGGAAGCATTGAGAGCCAATCTGAAACTGCGCGTCTACATAAAGTGCTCTCAAAGGACCAATCTAATGTGCCGAGCCTTCTCTTAAAAGAAAGACGGCAGTTATACAAGGGACCCCAGGGAACCTTAGTGGAACTTTTGAATACTCTTCTGCACACTGTAATAGTTGACGACGGGAGGAAGTAAGATATATGGGTGGATTGGGAGACCTAATAGATGGTGGGAAAGTCTGTTTCTGAAGAGTCTTTCCTGATAGGTAGAATGGGTCATTAAAATCCTTCGAACCCATATAAATCTCCTGGAGGGGATTGGGCATATCCCAGCCTTAGCTTCAACAGGGAATGGAGAGTTTGCTTCCGCTGCTGGTGAGGGTATTTTAGGGCAAGCTATGCCCTGGGATACATTCCCCGGCTGTGGAGAAAGTAAGGTTGGTTTTTATCCCCAAGACGGGGAGACGGTCCATTCTAACCCCAGATCCAATCGACCTATAAGTCTTACATCATTCCTGTTAAAAACAATAGAAAAGGTGCTAGACTACCACGTAAGGGTGGAAAATTCGATAAGAAAAGAAAATCCCATTCTAATCAATGGCCTACCAGTCCGGTAGATCAACAGTTGGCGCACTAGATAGCTTGGTATCCAAGATAGAAGGAGCGCTAGATCACAAGGTGGCGTTTGTGCTTTCCTGGATGTGCAGGGTGCTTTTGATAACACCATGGCATGTGACTATGGAGGATGCCGCCGCCTCCAAGGGCGTCGGACCTTCAATGATTGCTTGGATAAAAGCAATGTTGGGGACAAGACGTATTACGGCTGAACTGGGAGAGGAGATGATCACTGTGACATCTGGGAGGGGATGCCCCAAGGAGGGGTACTTTCACCCCTTTTATGGACCATGGTGGTTGATAGTCTCCTCACCAAACTCAGTGAATCCGGATTCGATGTGCAAGGATACGCGCATGACCTTGTAATTATTATTAGAGGCAAACACAGAGGTCCTAATGGAACTCATGCAACATGCCCTCAATTTATCTTACAATTGGTGTTTGGAAAGGGAACTAAACATCAATCCAAGCAAAACAGTAATAGTGCCCTTCACCAGGAAGAGGAAGCTAAGATACACGGCTCCCAAGATTGGTGATGTAACTATTAACCTTTCCACAGAAGTCAAATATCAGGGAGTAATCCTAGATCAAAACTAACGTGGAATCCACATATCTTAAAAGGGTAGTGGATAAAGGTACGATGGCCTATGGACATGCCGAAAGATGCTTGGCAAAACATGGGGACTGAAACCTTAAATGACCAATTGGTTAAACATAACTGTAGTCAGACCTATAATCACCTATGCCTCACTTGTTTGGTGGCCGAAGGTTGAACAAAGGGCTGCACAAAATAAACTGCAAAGATTGCAAAGGCTTGCATGCCTAGCGATCACAGGGGCAATGCATACATGCCCTACTGCAGCCATGGAGGCACTGATAGGCCTCCTTCCTCTGCATTTGCACATCAGAAGGGAGGTCATGTCATGTCCAACCAGACTGGCCATTCTTGGTCAAATTAAACTAAGAACTGGACTCGGACACCTTCGAATTTTGGAAGATGTACCAGAGATACAAATGGGCATTGTAGTTTCGGACTTAATGCCAGAACAAAAAAGCTTTGGAAAGAAGTATAAAATCCTTCTTACAAATCGTTCAACTTGGGATAATAAAGTTCCTAAACTTGAATCAGGAACCATTATGTGGTACACAGATGGATCGGTGATAGATGGTGGGACTGGCGCGGGACTGGTTGGACCCAATTGCAGGTGCAGTATAGCCCTTGGTGCTTTTCCCACCATTTTTCAGGCAGAGATTTACGCTATAATGGCTGTTGCCAGATAAACATAGAAAAAGGGATTGCGAGGGCCCAAAGATTGCTGTTTTGGCAACTGATTAGCCAGGCGGCTATCGGGTCTGAGCTCCGGCATATAGACTCTAAACTGGTGTGGGAATGTCAACGTACCCTACAGCAACTGGTTCAACACAACAGAGTTAATCTGATGTAGGTGCCGGGGCATCAAGGTGTACCAGGCAATGAGGAGGCTGATTGCTTCGCTAAGGAAGGAGCCAGAACCACCTACTGTGATCCGGAACCCGTCTGTGGACTTTCTAAGGCCCACATTAAGGAATCTCTGACACAATTAGAACACAAAGAGATGACCAAATACTGGACAAGCATCCCTTGTCTCAGACAAGCTAAAGATCTGATTGATCTTTCTCTGAGAAAGGCAAAGGAAGTGCTTGCTCTGAGTAGATCTGATCTTCGAATTTTGACTGGAATTCTGACTGGACATGGGCCAATCAGATATCACCAAGAAAATGGGAAAAGTTGAATGTGATTCATGTCGATACTGCCGTGAAGCAGTAGAAACGGCAGAACACATTCTATGTAATTGCGAAGCTTTAAGCTGGCAAATATATTGGTAATTGGCAGAGGGATGTACTGAAGCCTTGACGATATCAAACTTCGTTTACCTGAAGAGTCTCTGGAAATTCCTGCGGGAAAAAATCGTAGTATGAACCAGGTAATTTTAATAGACAAGGGCGTGTCACAAAAGATCCAAGTGGGTCGCAGTGACAAGGGGCCTCAATAGAGACCACAACAATAACAATCTAATCTAAACCTCCTTGAAGCTCGTGAATAGCTGATAACTGTCAAATTTTTTTCTATTTGTTGTAGGCACCCTTATTTAAACCCCGCCGTTTATCTTAAGCCAATTCTAAAGAGACTGGTGATTATAATGCATTAAAATCACAAATTGATCACTATAAATGTAGTTGCCACCTTGTACTTTTGGACTATTTTCATACCAATTTTCAATTGCTTCGTTAATGAAGTGAAAAATATTTCCTCTTTTTTTTAAAGAAATTTCTTATACTCGTTTTGATTAATGACCTTCATTTTTTCTAGCATATTTTTTTCTTTGTCGGTTAAATCTTAAATGCCTATCTTATAATGAATTTTGTCAGTAGCCACCATATTTTTTTTTTTGATTTGCTATCCAACAAAGCCGTCTGGGATCCAGGAATTTTTATTAGAGATTAAATTACTGAGTAAAAAGTAGATAATCTTATGTTAAAACGCAATGTTTTTAATGGGATTGCGTAAAAAGGTTGGATTTTAACGTCACGTGCTACATACTCCATATTTCAGAAGCTGTGGTCAAAGCACTGGGGTCTGATAGTCCTAAATGCAGTGTTCATACAGTTATGTTATAGCTTATAAGGAAAACAAAGTTTCAAAGAAAGCCTTATAGAGTGCAAAAAGCTTTTTGAAAATCAGAGTTAGAGAAATAGGCTGCTTAAGAAGAATGAGTATATGAAAATCCTCAATGAATTAATTACAAACAACAAAGTGGAAATAGCAGGTGCTGCTGCTCGCTTGGGTAGGGAGTGTATAGGCTGAGATATAGGGCCCGGCCCATTGTGAGCTATAGTTACAGTTTGTGAATCAAAGTTACAAATTCTAGTGAAGTATTTGAGTCATATGATGTTATAATAGATTTTACAACTAAAGAATGTATGCTAGACTGTCTTATAGCAGCTATGTAATTTAAAAAACCGCTATCTAGTGGCAAAACTGGAATAGAAGATCTCAATTTTAAAAAAGAGTATGCTGCTGAAGCTCTAATATTATGGTCAGCAAATATGAGGGTTGGTGTTAATATATTGCTGAAATTGGAAAAAAAAAAGCCGCTAAGCTTTTAGGTAATGAGTATGACGTTGAAATTTTGGAAATGCATCACAATCTAAAAAAGGATTCACATCCGGCACAGCTAAAGAGTTTGGTAAAGTAATTGCTAACGCTTCAAAAATGGATTTTGAGTTCAATCAATCGGGATTGAAATTCTGCTGAAATCGTTAAATTGTTTATTTTAGGAATCGGTTTTGCAGTATCTTGTGGAGGTGGAGTAATAGATCATAGTGTAGTTTGTCAATTCCGATGAACGAATAGAATTAAATCAGAAAACAATTGAGCGCACAACGTTTGCTAGAGGGGTTATTCAAGCAGCAATATGGCTGTGGGAAAATATTTAAGGAAACTCCAGGACTCTATTTAATGCAGGATGTGGTAAGAGCGATACATATTGTTCCATTAAAAATTTAAATCTTTGGTATGGCTCTAAATAAGTTTTATTCAATATAAAATTGAATATTTGCAGAAAGAAAGTCAACTATTAACGGACCGTATGGTGTGGTATATCGACATTTTTAATCGTATGAACTGGGTAATATATATTCACGTGATATGGATGTTGTACTGCTCAGAGCAAAAGTTGGTATGGTATTTCAAAAAGCAAATCCCTTTCCAAAGTCAATATATGATAATGTTGCTTGCGGGTCTAAATTGCATGGTATGGTGAAGAATAAGCAAAAATTAGATGAAATGGTGGAAAGTAGCTTAACTAAGGTTGGTATATGGGAAGAGTTGAAAGATAGATTACAGGATAGTGCATTGGATTTGTCTGGTGGCCAGGAACAGATTATGCATTGCTTGTGCAATTGCAGTAAAACCGATTAATTTGCTAATGGATGAACCATGCTCAGCTCTTGATCCAATGGCAACCAATGTAATCTCATACTGAAATTGAGATTCACCATAATTAGGGTAACTCAATGAGGCAAGCTAAAATCTTATCTGTCAGTATAATATTCTTTTGAAACGGCAAGATTGTTGAATCCGGAAGTACTCAAGAAATATTTGAAAAAACTCAATCTCCCTTAATGATGGAGTAAATCCTGGCTCATTAGGACCATACCTTTTATGATTAATAGTTGTTATTTTAATTTGAGTTGTTGAAGTGGCAAGATTTTTTATGTTGAAGCTTCCACACTAAAGAAAGAGGAGTTGTGGAATTGATACCTGATGGTCAAAGTGTAAGTTCGAAGGCACGTAGTGTTTGCATATTTGCTTTATACACAGAAGCAATTGATAAATCATGCTTTAAGGGCAGGGCCCAATATTTGCTCCAGCAGCACCCCATTTTAGACCCCACCTAAAAATGAACATAAAATTCTTAATTTTCAGGCAATTTTGATCGAAAAAAAAAAGCAAACCGCAGCTTTTTCTGACCTCTTAAATGTTGTTTTCGGGTGTTTTTCTATGTCTGTAGTTATTTTTTCAGAATTTTCATTTTTTGAAAACCTGTTTTTGCCATTTCCACTTCAAATCCTATAATTTTTTTCGAAATGACTTCAAACTTGAAAAATACATAGAATGGTCTATTACCAAAGTTTACCCTATTAGAGTAAACTTTGCTATTACTAGAGAACTAAGAGAAGTCATGAAATAGTTTTTTGATTTTTTGAAATTTGTGCTCAGCAATGTCGAATTACAAACCCTACTTTTTTTGGTTTTTAAAATGAAAAATTACGATAATTTTTTTTCTGCTCATGCGATCAGGATGAAATTTTCAGAGCATATGTAGTCGGGGGAGATACACATTTTTTATTTAGATAATTTCTTTGTATATGCAGTAGTCATAGTAGAAATATTATACTGTGCAGTAGTTTTGGATTTGTTCTTGGAGCAAATTTAAAAATAAAATAATAATAAAAAAAAATTAAATTTGAAACATTTTTAGTATACAAAATTAATTATCTAAGTAAAAAAAGATGTATTTCGCTCGACTATACAAGCCCTGAAAATTTTATAATTTTTATTTTACATTTACTGCTTTGTTTATATTTTTAAATATTTTTTAACTTTTAGCTATTCTTAAATTTTTATTTATTTTTATAATTTTTTTTTTTTACTTTTAATTACCATGGATGTCAATGATGGTTTGTATTCCGATGGTGGGCTGGAAGACGGTCCGCACAATATAAGTTCTTTCAAACAAATACAATTTAGTGTGTGTAAACCAATGAGTTAAACCAGTTCTTCAAAGTTTGAGTAATATCGACTGGAAAAATGTGACTAGTTTTGTTATTATTGGTTATAGCGACGTGCGGCTGGAAACAATAGTCTCAATATGGCTGGCTGTATCGGTTGGCTTAGACTCGGATTCCAACGAGGAGGAGCAGTGTAACATGGAGATAGAGAGAACAGTCATAAAGAAGAGACGGGTTGTGTGATCGGCTTAAGGCCTAAGGATGTATGATAGAGCGTCATAGTTAGAGAAACCTAATTTCACCTTGGAAGGTGGAAATGGAGCATTGAAAGTTAGTAGCAGGTGGTGGTTTCCTTCGACTGGAAGGAAACCTGTAAACTTTCTTCTCTGAAAACCATTTTTGTTGGTGTCGGATGATGGACGGATTTTCTTTCTTCTGCATGGTGGCGTACATGGTATCCTTTGATGTGTTTGGAATTTCATCAGGAATTAACAGACACTATTTGCGCTTTTTCTAGGGATGACAGGGAAAATAAGATGTCCCTTTGAGTTCACTTGGTAGCTTGGGCTAAAAGGGATCCTTTTCTCATGACGATGACGGAAGGGTTCTCCACACCGAGGGTCATCTTTACAGCATTACCCAAGGTTTAATTTATCCTTGTACCGGTATTTTATAATGACCCAGCAAAAAAATGGCCCATGGGGAATTTTCATTGTTTTTATGGTCCCCATCGGAACCCAAATATTCCTATCGGAAATATTTTTCGTACATCTCTTTCCTATGCAAATCCCAGCATTGGTTCCTATCGTATAAGACCTTATTAGACTTTTCTATTCCTATAAGTCCCTATATATATATATTATACTATATATATATATATCACTATATATATATATAAATAGTTAGTTAGTTCATATTATATAAGCCTATATATATATATATCATATAGCTACTATTATATTATACTATTATATAGTAAATATATATATATATATTGTAGTGGCTCTCTGATCTCTCTCTCTCTCTCTCACCGCCCGCTTCATTTTGACTTTTCGCGCGTTTAAATAGGCTAACTCCCTGTAAACGTTCTCATTTCGCTTACAGTCTGTCTAAATGGAATGTTGCTCTTCACACGCTTTCAGTTTTCTTTATTGGCAATATTTTTTTATAAAGTTAAATCTTTCAAAAAACAACTTTTAACCGTTCTTAATCTAACCTTTGGTGTTCGTGCCTTTAACCCTTAATTGGTGGTGATTTGTCATAGTTATTTCTGCATTATATTCAGTGATACGTGATATTTGTCTTAATTGCATTTTGGTACGTGTTATTATATATTAGTTTTGTTCATTTATAAAAAGAGTATAGGTTTACGGTGTCAATATTTTTTGTTCTGGAAAAATCATTTAGTGTTAACATTATTATTAGTTTTCTTATATATGTGGAGTCAGATTGTATTTACCTTTTCTTGATACATATTATTTGTGCCAAGTAAATTATTGTGTTTAAAATATTGAATCAATTTAATTCATTTATTTCAATTTTATTTTTGTGTAGTTTATAAGAGTCCCCTGTTCAGTTTTATTTTCTTTAAAAAAAACTTGCTTTTTTTCGGAGACACTATGTTAAATTTTATTTAAGGTTGAGTTATTAAAACAATTTCAATTTTATTATTATAAATATTATTTATTTATTTCTATTATTATTATTATTTTACAATTTTTATATGTATTGTTATTTTTAATATAGGTTTATTATCTGCGTGTGCATCATTCGCTCAGTGATTTACTTACCTTTTCAACTACCACTATCTGAAGGTGCCCTTGTATCCACTTCTGCAGCTGGAGGATGCCTTCAATATATATATATATATATATATATATATATATTATATATATATATATATATTATATATTATATTTTCTATATATTACTATATATAATTATATATATA
>JABUQX010054262.1:10000-30000 GCA_015478945.1 Trachelipus rathkii | reverse complement strand
AATAACTTAAAAGAAAATAATTTTAAAGGTTAACTATTTTAAAAGAATTTACAAAGCTAATAATGGAAATCGATGCAGTCGTTTTTCATGTTCTGGGGTGGGGGGGAAGGGGTCGTAATTTCAAAAAAAAATTTTCGTTGAAATTCTTGAAATGAACATCAATAATAAATAATAAAATATTTTTGTTAAACTTTCATCGAAAATTTTTATTTTAGTATATTCAAACGTTAATTCTCGAATTATTATTTCAAATATTTGAAACTTTGAAACCGTGTCTACACAAAATCATCGACTCGATTTGAATCAAATTTCGTCAATATGTTTTCCAATCGATGTATAATAAGCACACAGACCAAATTTCAAACAATGCGTGTATCTCAATACTCATTTAGTTTGATCAAACAATAAATAAGAGCAGTATGAATGATGTTTAGGAGTATTATTGCTCAGATTGGATAAAAACAAATCTAGAACCGAAAATTCGTTTCGCTCACAACCACGAAGTTCTCGTCAGGGAGTTTTATAATCTTGGCAATTTGAAACAACTGTAATTTTGATTTAAAGTTAACAAGTCTAAAGTTTAATCTTGACTTTCAAATTTTATTTAATGTCAGCTTTCTTTTTGTTGCTAATTACCAAGTAACTTGAGGTATTTTTATGAAGTTACAATCTAATTGTTTGTGAATTGGAAAGGGATTATATTAAAAATTCAACTGAGTCACAATATCTTTATTCATGTATTTATTTTATATTTTAAGAATTTGCACTTTAAATTAAAATTAAATTTTTATTTATTTTAATGAAATAATTATTAATTATAAATTTTAATAATAAACTTTTGGAATGTTTAGAGTTACAACGATTTAAGCAAAACACTTATACCGTCCATTCTAGGTCTAATTCTTTAATTTCAAAGTTATTTTTTTATGATGTTTTTGAAGGACTCTTCCGTTTTTTATTCAGAACGATGAAAGCACAAATATTCAGTCCAAAGTCATTCCAATATCTGCTGAGAGAAATTACTTACAACCTTTATCCGTCTCTCAGCATCCTTAGGCTACGATTACAGTGGATGAGTATTGACCAATTTCCATTTTATTTTATATTAACTTATCTTTGAGAAGTTTCAAAATTTTAAAGGAGAAAACCTTTGACAGACACATCGACGGATCTCGTCTCAACAGATGTCATTCAAACTAGTTTGAATTTTTCTTCCAATCCTAAATAGTAATGCAATTTGATCTTTTTCAGACTCATTGAGAGTAAAATAAAAATTCGAAACGCGAATTGAAAAAAAAAAATCGACATAACGCAAGGTTTCGTCCAAACACGTATCCACTACAATTGTAGCCTTAATATATATTTTCTACTATTATATAATATATATTAATATTTATTTTCGCTTTTATTATCACCAACTCCAGGAAACTTCCGAAGTTGTCTTCTTCTACTTTAAAGATGTTCCATGTGAATAAGGAACACGTATTCTGGTACTCAATATATGTCATACACAAATTGATTCTTTTTTGACTTACTTTTTATTATTTTATTTCTACATATTTTTGCATGTATAAGCATGTGTCTTTTTAAGCTTCCTTTCTGATTACAATCATAGCCACTCAGAACATTTAAAATAATTTTATATTTTTTGTTAAGGCATGTGGTCTTTTTTAAGTTTCTTTTAGATTATCACTCATAGCCAAACTCATGAACATTAAAATAATTTTATATTTTGATGCGTGAGCATGTGTCTCTTTAAGCTTCCTTTCTTTACACCCATAGCTACACTCAGAACATTTAAATAATTTTATATTTTGAATGCGTAAGCATGTGTATCTTTAAGCTTTCTTTCTGATTACATTCATAGCAGCATGAGAACATTTAAAAATTTTATATTTTTGATGCGTAAGCATGTGCCGTCTTAAGCTTCTTTTCTCGTTACACTCATAGTCACAGTCAGAAATTTAAAATAATTTTATATTTCATGCTTAGCATGTGTCAATCTTAAAGCTTCTTTTCACGTTACAAACTCATTTAAGTGGCTCAGAACAATTTAAGATAATTTTATTTTTTGATTGCGTAAGCTTGTGATTTTTAAGCTTCCTTATGCTTAGCACTCAAGCACACTCAGAACATTTAAATAATTTTATATTTTGATGAGTAAGCATGTGTCTTTTTAAGTTTCCTTTACTACTACATTCACAGCCACACTCAGAACATTTAAATTACTTTATATTGCTGTGAGTTAACAGATGAAGATCTTAAGTCTGATTTACGATTACTTTCAAAAGTAGAATTAGACATACAAGAAACTTTCTTTTAGAATCGGAGATTTGTTTAATGAAATAAATGGTCTATTTTTTCCTTACAATATTTGGCAGCAGAGGTTTTCACAATTTTCTTTTGTTAATTCTTTTTTCCACATTTTTGCGTTTGAGTAATTTCTTTGAAGTCCTTTTCACTCTTTGGAAACCTTTTTCACCTTGACCAACATCGCTAATAAGGGTCTGTTCGAAACAAAAATAAAAATAAAATTATATTAATGTAAAAGAAAATTCGAATAATTTCACACAAACCTTATTATAAATTTCCCAACAGTTCAATATCAAAATTTATGTGTAAGAACGAAGAACAAAAATTGATCAACATTTATTCACTTAATTTATATTTAGATTCAGACAAATTTTTTTTAGAAAAATTAAAAACAAGGCAAACAATATATATATATATATATAATATATTATAATTATACATAATATTTATATATATATATATATATTATATATATATATATTATATATATGAAAATGGAAAATTATATTATATATGTTATATATATAATATAGCATAATATATATATATTATAAAATATAATATGTAAATTATTATATTATAATATATTATATATATTATATATATATATATATATATATATATATTAAATATATATATATACATTATTATATAAAATTATATATATATATATATATATATATTATATATATATATATATATATATATATATATATAGTATATTTATATATATATATATATATAAATATATATATATATATATATATATAATATATATATATAATAGTATATAATAGGTGGGCATCGTTACTCGAAAAAGTAGTTCCGTTATCGTTACTCCGTTAACTCGGAAAAAGTAGTTGCGTTTTTTATCCGTTTCTTTGAAAGGAAAGTAATTAAGTTCCGTTACTCGTTACTTTTAGCTTTTGACTATGACAAGTTACGGTATCTTGGGTAGTTTATTGGTTTGTGTATATTAATTTTGAACGTTATCATTTTATTATTAAAAAACATACCTCATGTAAGACCTAGAGCATTCAAGACTTAGTCCTTTAACAACCAACGATTTTAATGCACCAGCCACCTTTACCATTCACAAACTTTCTACTAACACTCTGCATCATCTTTCGCTTTTCATCCAATATATAATCTAAATATTTAAATCAGACACTTTTTCCAGCTGCTCACCATCTACACATAACTTCACACCGAGGACTGTCCTCACTGACAACCATAACCTTACCTTTTATCTATCGTTTACCTTCAACATCTCCTTTTACACACCTGCCAAATCTCTCTCCTAATCCTCTCAAACTCTCTCAGTAACGAAGCAAAACCAAATCAAATCATCCGCATATAATAGGTAGGGTACCCTCCACTCTCTTCCATTCTTCATCACTCTAACACCAACTCCTGCAACCCCACCTCTAATTTCTTTCCTAATCCCATCCATATACAGATTGATAACAAAGGAGAACATAACATCATCCCTGCGCCACTCCCGCTATTAATAGTTAACACAATCATTCAACTCGCATTTTATTCTTAAACACGCTTCACTATCCTCAATACATACTTTTGATTTCCATTCAGAAGCCTACACACCAACACCATATATCAATAGCATTTGCATAGAGCTTCCCTATTATCATTCCTACGCCTGTTTGCAAATCCAAAAAACTAAATACAATTTATTCTTCTTCTCCCTCATTTTCCTCAATCCATTTTTTTCAATGTAAGATTTGATCCACACATCTCTACCACTTCTAAATCGCACCTTGTCTTCACAATCATCTATCAGCACTCAACGCATTCTTTTTCGACCAAAAAATACGCAGTATATATCTTCCTAGCTACCACTTATAAACTAATTCCCCTAAATTTCCTAACAGTTACCTTTATCTCTCTTACTCTTATATAGGGTAATACTTACTGCTCTCCTCAATCCTCGGAATATACCTCCATAAACACTTTGTTACAAAACTTCCAAATCAAATCAATCACCATCTCGCCCCGTTCTTGATCATTTTCACGGGTAATGTTCATCTATACCTGCAGATTTAAGATTCTTCAACTTTCTGCTCTACCAATACTCCTCCTTACTAATGATTTCATCCCAAAATACTTATTCCTTCTTGCACTAATCAATCCACATACATTCACTATCAACCTCTTCATTACTTCCAATGTTATGCAGATTTTTTGAAGTGTTTCCAACACACTCTAGTCACATTCATTTCAACAGTTACAAAAGCACCTCCCTATTCATTATTCTATGCAGATTCCCCTTATTCCTTATTATATTATTATATATATATATATATATATATATATATATATATATATATAATATATTATTATATAATATAGTATATATATATATATATATATATATATATATATATATATATATACTCCCCAGTCACTATATGTTATGGAACCCCCCTCCTATTTGCAAATTTTGTCGAAAGTCCTACCCCGCAATCTGTTCGCCATATTTATTGATTGTTCCCAGCTGGACTCATTCGCCGCCGTCATTTTCCTACTTTACGATCCAAAAACAACACCTTCCAAAAGATTATCCCATATCTTAATCCGAATCTTCCTACTTTAGTAGTAACTCTATTTTCTTGTTCTCAAGAAGTGAATGTTCTTCATAATATTTGATGATTTAAAATACTGGAATTTATAATGCATTGTTACCATTCTATTTAGTTTTTTGTTTATTTTTTAAATTGACTGAATATTCATTTTTCTTTATTCAAATCTTATTTTGACGTTTGAAACATGTTGTTCCGACCCGCCATGGTGGTTGATAAAATTTTTTTCAACCCAGTGTTGGCCGCTTGTGAGCGTGGTGGGTCCTGGTACACTGACTCAAAAAAAAAAATAAATAAAATATATATATATATATATATATAATATATATATATATATATTATATATATATATAATATATATATATATATAATATAATATATATATATATATATATATGAAACAAATTATCGAGAAAATGAGGGAGAAGAAGAATAAATTGTATTTAGGTTTTATGGATTTGCAACAGGCGTATGATAGGGTTAATAGTAGGGATGTACCGATAGTATCGGTATCGGTAGTATCGGCCATTTTTGATGGTATCGGTATCGGTTAAAATGGCCGATACTTCTTACTCTTTGGGTGAAAAATTATGAGAAACTTTTTAAGATTCAATAATAAATCTAGCTTCGATATATATAGCTATAACAAAGTTATGTTTTTTTCCTCGATTTCTTTTTAACTTAGATTTTTAGCGCTTATCCAACTTGGTCTTTAGCGTAAAATTTACCTATTTGGACAGCTATTATTATAATTTATACAGATTTATCTACTTTTTTTAGTTGATCAATAGTATTTTTTTTTTTTTTATTTTTTTTTTTTTGTACGCAATTTCGTGAAGAGCGTGTGATGCGTGGTGTTTTTAAACTTTTCTGGTTATTCATATTTTAGAATATTTGTTTTCTAAATAGGGTTTTCATCGTTTTAAAAATTGGTTTTAGCGTACGAATAATTTTCCTCATTTCTCCTTTGGCTTTTTGTTTATTTTGTTTGTCTTTTTTCTTTTTTTTTTTTTTTTTTTTTTGGATGATAGCAGATTTGCACAGGCGTGGCTTTCTTTTGACTTTACCAACATCAATGGCTTGCACTCTAACTCTGTATCCATGGAATACTACCTCCCTAACTCTAAACTAATTTTTTGCTCTTGTCTGAGACTCAGATGGCTAAGAAATCATCCTTCAAACTTAATATCTTCAACTATAACTTTTTTATAATTTTATCCGTTTGAAGGTGGAGTATGTGCCTCTGTAAATATAAACATTCCTATAACACGCCTCGAGAATCTAGAACTCCTCCTAACTTCGATGTTCTGTGGCTTAAATCTTTCTCTCCTTCTACTACAATATTCTTATGCTTCTGCTACTGTTCTCTAACAGAACAGATTTTATGCCTTTTTGATTACTTACTACTTTTCAAGAGACTGTTATATCTTCTCATCAAATACTGAGGTCCTCTATTTAGGGATTTCAATGTACACAAACTGAATTGTTGGGTTCCCCTCGTACTGATTTAGGTGGGGAAGAAGCCGAATTTCAGTATTCTCACCGATCTGGAGCAACTGATTAAATAACCTACCCACATTCCGGATCGTCCCAAACGATTCTTGAACACATTTGACTATGTTCACCCACTAGTCCTTCTCTCTATAAATACACCACCTTCGCTCCTATCGGTAATCGGACAAACAACCTTATTATCACTTAATTTTAATCTTTCTCCTCCAACATCTCATCCTGATTATGCGATTTTTCTGACACTCTTTGATCGGAGCCCGATAGGGGGGCATATAAGCGTTGCTTCTACGCTAACTTATTGAAGTGACTGCTTTGGACCTCTTAAGTACGCTTCAGATTCTGCTGATCAAAGTGGGAACTGTAATTGCTAAGAGCACTGAGCAGGTTCATTCCTTCTTGGACTAAATCTTTTTCTCCTCAAAATCCTGGTTTCGATCGTGCTTTGTTCCTGGCCATTCCATGCTAGACGACAATGCTTATCCAATGTGGAAAAATTTCTTGTTCTCCTATCAATCTTGCTAATTTTTCATTCAGCTAGAAATCGTTCCAAGGGATACTCCTCGACGAGCAAAACGGACTTTCATAAACGAAAATACGCTGACCTCCTTGGTTCTCCTACTCAAAATCTCTCTGGCCTTTTGCCAAAAACATCTCTAACAATTCTGAAATCATCCTTCCTCTCTTATTCGTCTAATGATTCTGTGTTAATCTCCAACTGAAAAGGCAATCATCTCTTTGGGAATCCTAATTTTCCTCTAATTTCAACCCTGGACGATTCTGTTATTCCTCTTCCTCCTCCTTCTCCTCTCACGGTGTCCTATGCTTTACCTGTCATTTTATTTTGATCGGGTGCATGGGCTCCTGAAATCTATGCACGTTAGGAAGGCGGGTGGCCCCGGATGGCATTCCCCCCGAGTTTTGAGGAGTGTGCTTCCGTGCTGAGCCACCTCTCGTTCAACTATATTCTCTATGTCTCGATACTAGCACTTTCCCTCAGTGTTGGAAGCGCGCATATGTCCCACCTATTCCGAAAAACTGATGCTGCTCTGATCCGTCTAACTATTGACCTATAGCTCTCACTTGTATTCTTTCTAAGATCTTTGAAATTCTTCTCAAATCTCACTTCTTAGATCATCTGGAATCTCTTCCCCTTCTTTTTACCAGTATGGCTTTCGGTGCTCGAGATCTACTGGCGAATACTTTTCCTATTTAACAGATTTTATGGTTTTCCGGCTACAGGAACACGAAGACTTGGTGTGGGTGGCGCGTTGACATATCCAAAGCATTTGACCGGTATGGCACGCGTAACTGCTCTCCAAGCTCCCTCCTTTGGTTTTCCTCCTTCTCTTTGCTTTTACTTATGTACTAGCTTTCTTTCAAATGCTCAATGGTCGGCTGTTGTTGATGGGGCGACTTCTTCTTTTTTCTGTCAATAGTGGTGTTCCTCAGGGTTCTGTTTTCATCTCGTACTTTATTCCTGCTTTTCATAAATGTCTTCTCACTGCACATCTAACTCTATCCACTCATATGTCGATAACCTGACCCTTCATTCTTCAACTCATATCAATTCTACTCTCTCTTTTACTTCTAGAATTGCCTCTCGTCTTAATCTTTCCAATTCTATTCTCGCTGAATCTGGACAGAATTTCAGGGTTGGGTCGTCCCAAGCCTGTGAAAAATTTAATTCTTTAAAAATTTAACTTCTACTAATCTCTCTCTCTAAGACACTTACTTTTCTATCTCTTTCGACGGTTCTCTCGTCTTACCCTCGTCTGACAATATAAACATCCTTGGCTTAACATAAAACAAAAAATGTCTGAAAACCTCAATCACAGTGGTTGCTAGGGGCGGCCTCAAAGAACTGGGAAGTTCTGTTTAGAGTGCGGACTTTTTTCTCTTCTCAGTTTTACATCCACCTATACAAGGGTCTCATCCGCCTTGTATGGAGTACTGCTCTCATATCTGTGGGGGGTGGGGGCTCTGGTTTCATCCGCCTTTTGGAGGGTCGAGTCAAGGCCAAAAGACTTATAACTGTCCTGTACTTTCTAGTTCACTTGTCCCCTTTATATTTGCGGCGCTATGTTGGTGCTTTATCCCTTTTCTATAGGTACTGTAAGGCAAGTGCTCGAGGGAACCTATCACTCGCGTACCATTACGACGCCCTCATAGCACAAAGGGTGCTGTGTCTGCACATGAGTTTTGTGTTGATTTTGGTAACTCCAAGACTGGTTCGTTGCGGTGCTTCTTTCTTTCCTGCCCACCCTCTGTTCTGTGGAATTCTGTTTCATCTCATCTGTGTTTCCTACTTAATTTAATTCCCTCACTTTAAAGGCTGCGTCTGTGCTCATCTGCGTATTTGCCGTTAGATGGGACTTTTTGAGGCGTTCCACACCCACTCCTTGAATAGGGTTCCGCCCGTGAGCGGTCGTGACAACTGTAAAAAAATAAATAAATAAAAGGTTCTAATAAGGAATTCCTTAAGCTAGGCTGAAACC
The DNA here is from genome assembly GCA_015478945.1 of Trachelipus rathkii. Classification (NCBI taxonomy): domain Eukaryota; kingdom Metazoa; phylum Arthropoda; class Malacostraca; order Isopoda; family Trachelipodidae; genus Trachelipus; species Trachelipus rathkii. The sequence continues at coordinate 21,080 of JABUQX010054262.1, read as the reverse complement.
TCCAAGAAAGAAATGTGCACCTCAGACGGGAGCCATTCTAGAATGCATTAAAAAGCATAACCGAGGAGCTTGCTCGTGCAAAAAAAAAAAAAAAAAAAAAAAAAAAAAAAGTGGAAACCCCTATCAGAAACCCCTGGAAAACGCAAAGTAGTGGCGATGGGGGCTTTTCAGCAAAATAAACCCTACTGAAGATCAGGATTTTGGATATGGTTTGACTTGGATTAGTTCCTGGCCGAAATTTGCAATCACCTTCAAGGAATCAACCAGGAAACCGTCATCTGTAAAAACTGAAGAGAACAGTCATCAAGGAGCTAAGATAATTCAAATTTTGGCAGTCCTGTGAAAGAGGAGAAGAGGCTCTACGAAAACATGAGATGCTGCCTACAGAAGGAAATCCTTTCATGTGGTGGCATGAAAATGGGCCAAGGTTTTCATTATTATCAGTGCTTGCAGGCAAATAATTATCAGCACCTCCTTCATCAGTCGAGAGAGAGCGTATTTATAGTGTAGGTTAGGTAGGAATGTAAACCCCCCCAAAAGGAACAGTCTCTCGCCAGATACTAGTGAAAGCTTAATGTTTTTGCATCACAAGTTGTGAATTTTTGAATTTGAGTATTGAATGATATCTATCTTAAAGGAGTATTTTATTAATGTCATGTTTGAGTAATAGCGGGATGGCACGAAATAAAATCAAATGAAAAAAATCAACTGATTTTTTTACTTGATTTTTTTTATAAATAAATCATGATTTTTTTGATTTTATTGATTTTTTTTATTTTTTTTATATTTTTTTTTCATTATTTTCATTTTTTTAATATTTAAGTGATTTAGGACTTCAACTAGAATAAAAAATTAAATAACTATATAATATTATGAAAGTTTTTAATATATTTTTTTCAATTTTCAACAAACTATTGGCATTGGTAACCCGTAAGTCCTGTAACTCTTTAGTGTTGCTGTTTCTTGTTTCCATTGTAAGATTTTTTGAACCCAGAGCTAAGGCCTAGGGTTAAAAAATTGAAAATTAAAACCAGATGCAGACTAAATATATATATTGCTTTTGTATAATGTCGTATAATAGATATGTTAGGCCAGTATTTGAGTATTGTCTACAATTTTAGCACCCTTATTAAAAAAAGACACATATATTGCTGAAGAAGGCGCAACGTAAAGCAACGAAGGAGGTAGACTTTTGGCTTTGAGGATAAGAATAGGAGTGGAGTTGTCTAGATAGGCCCATGCGGCTTCTTAAATATTATTCTCTTATTTATTATTTATTATGGGTTGACTCGGACATTCTAGAGGGGCCAATGTATGCTTCTTATTATTCATTTTTATTGGTTGAACTGGGACAGTCTAAAGAACCACTGCGGCTTTCTCAAGTAATTATTCCTTTTTATATGATTTTGACTGGGACATCTAGAGGGGCCAATGCGCTTCTTAATTATTATTTTTAATTATTAATTATTATTGGTTGACTGGGACCGTCTAGATAGGCCCATGCGGCTTCCATAAGTACTTATTTTCTTTATTATTTTGATTTTATTATGAGTTGACTGGGACATTCTTAGAGTGGCCAATGCTGCTTCTTAATTATTAATTTTTATTGGTTGACTGGGACAGACTAAAATGGACCATGCGGCTTCCTAAGTATTATTCTTATTTATTATGAGTTGACTGGGACATTCCTAGAGTGTCAAATGCGGTTATTAAATTATTATTTTTAATTATTAATTATATATATTTTCATTATTAATTGGTTCGACTTCGTCTCGATAGCTTTATGCTTGCTTCTTAAGTATATTCTTATTTACTATTTATTATGGGTTGACTGGGGCATTCTAGAGGGGCCAATGTGGCTTCTTAATTATTAATTTTTATTGGTTGACTGGGACAGTCTAAAAAGGATCATACGGCTTCTTGTATTAAGGCGGCTCCACACATGCAGAGTTTGTCGACCCTTTGCCAAACCCCATGTGTAATAGGGGTCATTTTTGTTTCATTTACTTGGTTTTGCCAAATTACACAAATCTTTTCCATCGCTTGTGGAAAGGATTTGTGTATTTGGCAAACCAAGCAAATGAGAGACAAGCCAATGCCAAAAATGACGCCATACATACATTGGGTGTTTGGCAAAGGGTTCGACAAACTCCGCATGTGTGGAACCGCCTTTATTCTTATTTATTATGGGTTGACTGGGACATTCTAGAGAGGTTAATGGAGCTTCTTAATTATTATTCAGAATATTGATTAGGAGCTGCATTGACCCCTCAAGAATGTCCCAGTCAACCCATAATAAATAGAAATAATACTTAAGAAGCCCAATGGTCCTTTTTAGAACTGTCCCAGTCAACCAATAAAATTATAATTAGAACGCCAGCATTGGCCCTCTAGAACTGCTTCAAGTCAACCATAATAAATAATAAATAAGAATAATACTTAAGAAGCGTCATGGGCCTATCTAGACTGTCCGAGAGTCAATCAATAATTAATAATTAAAACAATAATATTAAGCACATGAATCCTTCTAGAATGTCCCAGTCAACTCATTATAAATAAGAATAATATTTAAGAAGCCGCATGGTCTTTTTTGACTGTCCGGCGACCAATAAAAATTAATAACTTAGAAGACACATTGGCCCCACTAGAATGCCGGTCAACCCATAAAAATTAAGAATTCAAGAATAATTTTTTAATTAATAATTATTGTAATTAATGATTATATTTATAATTAAGAAGGCCACATGGGCCCTACCTACACTGTCCCAGTCAACCAACAATAATTAATAATTAAGACATAATAATTAGAAAGAGTCGGCATTGGCCCTTCTAGAAATGTCCCAGTCAATCCTATAATAATTATAAATTAAGAATAATATTTCAGAAGCCCGCATGGGGCCTATCTAGACTGTCCCAGTCCAACCCATAATAATTAATAATTAAGAATAATTTAATCTTAATTGTTAATTATGGGTTGACTGGGGACATTCTAGAGGGGCCCATGCGGCTTCTGAATCATTATTCTTATTTATTATTTTTTGTTGGTTGAATGGGACAGTCTATGGTAGGCCCATGGGCTTCTTAATTATAAATTACTATTTCATTAATTACATTATTTATTAAAAATTATTCTTAATTCTAAATTTTTAATGGGTGACTGGGACATTCTAGAGGGGGCAATGCGGCTTCTCAATTATTAATTTTTTATTGGTTGACTGGGAAAATCTAAAAAGGACAATGCGGCTTCTTAAGTATTATTCTTATTTATTTTATTCTGGGACATTCTATGAGGGATTCACTGTGGCTTCTTATTATTATTTTTAATTAATAATTTTATTTCATTTTATTTGGACAGTCTAGAGAGGCCCATGCTGCTTCTTAAGTTATTATTCTTATTTATTATTTATTATGGGTTGAATGGGACATTCTAGAATGGCCAATAAGGCTTCTTAATTTATTAATTTTTAATTTGGTTGACTGGACAGTCTAGATAGGCCGATGCTGCTTCTTAAGTATTATTCTTATTTATTATGAGTTGACTGGGAATTCTAGAGAGGTCAATGCGGCTTCTTAATTATTATTTTTAATTTTAATTATTATTGGTCGACTGGGACAGACTAAAAAGGCCCAAACGTCTTCTTAAGTATTATTCTTATTTATTATTTATTATGGGTTGACTGGGACATTCTAGGGGGCCAATGTGGCTTCTTAAATTATTATTTTTATTGGTTGATGGGACAGTCTAAATAGGACAATGCGGCTTCTTTGGTATTGTTCTTTATATATATTTGAATGATTTTAACTGGGTACATTCTAAGCGCGGGTTCCTAAACTTTTAATTATTATTCTTAATTTATTTTTATTTTATGGTTGACTGGGGACAGTCTAGATAGGCCCATGCGGCTTCCTCTGAATTTATTATTATTATTATTCAATATATATATATTATAATAATATATTATATATATATATAATATATAGTAATATATGAACTATATATATATAATATATATATATATATCATAAATAAGTATATATATTATATATTAATATATTTCGCGTGACGTCACGAATCTGAAAAATCAAAAAAATCAAAAAATCAAAAAAATCAAATAAAATCAAAAAAATTAAAATTGATGTTTTTTCTAAAAAAAATTAAAAAAACTCAACTCACAGTTTCAGCGTTTTTTTTTAATTTTTAAGAACGTTTTCGGGCTGATAATTTTGAGGTCTCTTGTTTCATTTATTTTTATTCTTTAATACAAGTTTACTATTAAAAATTCTTTCTTGTAAATTGGTGAATCATGTTAAAACATAAAAGGTAGTAGCAAACTTTGTTTATACTTACTTGAAAATGGAAATGGAATATTCTTCGTAAAAATTGAACATGAAAAAAGTTTATTAATATATAATGCAATTTAATTAATTCCTTAAAGGTCATTTTAAAATCTTATAAAATAAATATATCTTGGGCACAACCAAATATGAAATATAAATTGACTAGGATTGGTTTTTAACAGGGAATGGCATCTTGAGTTGCGCTAGCATGCACATGGGAATGTTCTATTTTATTACTGTGTATTTTATTATATTAATTAAAGTATCAGTTCGGTATGGCACTAAAAAAAATAGAGTATCGGTATCGATATCGGCCTCTTTTCTGGTATGGTACATCCCTAGTTAATAGGGAAGCTCTATGGCAAGGTTGTTTAGAGATATATGGTGGCTTGGTGGTAGGCCTTTCCTGAATGGAATCAAAGTAATGTATTGACGATAGTGAGGCGTGTGTTTGAATAAATGGTGTCAAGTGGATTGGTTTAGTATTAATAGGCCGGAGTGAGGCCAGGGTTTGTGTTATGTCTCCTTGGTTATATCAATTGTAAATATGATGGGGTTAATGAAAGAATTAGAGGGAGGGATAGCAGGAAATGGTGTTTAGAATGATTGGAGAATGGAGATGAGTGGAGGTGCCCTACCTATTATATGCGGATCGATTTGGTTTTTTGTGGTGAATCTGAGAGAATTTGAGAGGATTGGTATAGAGGGATTGGCAGGTGTGTAAAAGGAGGGGTTTTGAAAGTAAAACGTAGATAAGAGTAAGGTTATGGTTGTGGAGTGAGGACAGTCTCAGTGTGAAGTTATGTTAGATGGTGAGCACTGGAACAGTGTCCTGAGTTGTAAATAAATATTTAGGGTATGGGTTGGATGAGAAGGGAATGGAATGATGCAGAGTGTAGTAAGGAAAGTTGGTGAATATGGCAGGATGGTTGTGGTGCATTAATCAGTTTGGTGATGTAAAGGGACATAAGTCTTGGTGCGCTAGGGGTCCCCTTACATGAGGGTATGTTGCTTACCTGTGTTATTGTATAGTAGCCGACTATGGTTTGGAATAAAAGTATAGATCTAAAGTTCAATCTGTTCAGAGATGGAGAATCTTAGGGGCATGCTAGGTGTGAAGAATTGATAAAATGAGGAAAGAACGTATTAGAGAGCTGTGTGGTGTAAAAAAGGGGTAAATGAATGAGAAATAAATGAAAGTATGTTGGATGGTTTGGTCCTGTGGAAAGGATGAATGATAGTCGGCTTGAGTTAAGCGGATGTATAGTGGCCAGTGTGTTGTTGGAACCGACCGGTCTGGGAGACCGAAGAAAAAGTGATTTGAGTCGTGAACGAATGTCTGAAGGAGAGAAATGTGAGTTTTTGCAGAGAGGCGAGAATAAAAGGTGCATAATAGGAAAGTGCAATGGCGGGGTTTGCATGGGGGGTATGGTTTGTGGGCACACCTGGGCCAAGGGATGAACTCTTACATTCGACGATTTACCATAGTGAGGGTCCGTTGCGGTCCATGAAGCCTTAGGGTGGATTTTCTGTCTTGGGCCGAGTTCTCACTAATTAATGGTGAAGAGGGGGCGGGGTAAGGCTGGGCTTTCTTTTCGACTTTTTGTCATAATCTTCTACTGCTTTTCTTCTTCCGATGCATGTCACGCACCTTACCTCAGTCTTGGGGAAAAGAGGGATAAAGAAAGCAAGAAAGAAAGAAAGAAATATATAGTATATAAGTATATATATAATATATATATATTATATAATTATATAATATATATATATATATAATATATATATATTATATATTTATATATATTATATATATTATTATATATTATATACTATAATATATATATATATGTGTATACCAAGTTGAAATTTTCAAATTCCCTGTTTTCCCCTGTTTCTTTCCAAAATTTTCCCTGGACTAAAATAAATGATAAAAACATCATTTTATCTTTGTTATCAATAAGGAAAGATGAAAAAATGAAAACCTCCAGAGCCCACCCTCTAACCATTCCAGTAAACAAATTTTCTTGGCCAGCTTTCACACAAATTTAAATGACATCATACAATTTGACATTTTACAAAGTGAATTTATATTTGCATTGAAAAATTTTTAAACTTCCAAAATTATTTATATAGCCCAAAGTTATGAACACATCAAATTAATTTTCTAAATATCTGCCAAATACGTTTACCAGGTTCCGCTTTTTGCTTTCGTTTTTTCCCTTTTCTTTTACTTTAATTCAAAATAAAATTACAAAAACAAAGGTACACAAATTTAAAATTTGCACATTTCTCTTCCTCTAAAACTAAAATAAAAATGATTCTTTCTTTTCTCTAAAACAAATAACAAAATTATTTAATTCTAAACTAAACCTACTAAATAAGTACATTAATCTTAAAAAAAAAAAAAAAATTTAATTACTGTTTAAGAAAAGCTTTTTTTTTTTTTAAAATATGAAGTTATTTTTTGGTCTCTTTGACAATATTTCTCTTAACTTCTTCAGCCTCTTTAATCTAAGCTTGCTAATTTCCTTTTTTTTTTTTGCACCTTCCAGAGTTTCTGCTTTTTTGGCACATAGTTTTCTTTTTAAGTATGTCTTATACTCTGAAGAAGCGTTGCGGCAGTATGACATCATCTCATTTGTAATACAATAATAATCAACCCCTCCAGTATTTTTCATTTCTTCAGCAAAAACTCTTCATGCCAAATTTTCTTGTAGACTAATGTGTTTTTGTCGAGAAACTTTCTCTACAGAAGCATCCCATTGAACTGAATGAAAGATCATGTTACAAGTTTTTGGTTTTCTTTTTGAACGTTTACAATTTTTAAAATTTCAATGAAAAGTTGATCGAGTCTATCTTCTTCTCATCAAAATTTTTTCAGAAGTTCAAGGACATAGGAATTAGATATCAAAAGTTCATAATCCTCTTTGATTATATCAGCCATCGAACCATCAATTCGCTTGATATCAATGAATTTTTCAACACACATATTAATTCTTTCAGAGTTATTAGAAAGCATTACCTTCGTGACAAACAACATAAATGCTTTGTGATGGAATATTTAAGAGGACTTCTTTCTACTAACTTCTGGATAAGTACTTGCAAGAATAACATACAATCTTCTCTAAATTTTAAAATTTCTGGAGTTTGCAGCCTTCAAGGTGCATTCCTAATTCCCACTTTTGCCGTATGGTACAGGTCCATATTTTCTGCATTTAAGATTTTTTTTTATCTTTAAAGTTAATTTTTATTAAAACTTTGACCTCTGAACAATAAATGTTCGGTTTTAGAATTCTTTTCATTAAAGTTTTAACTAAGTGACTGAGATCATCATACAAGAAGGGTGCCAATGGGTCTTCAACGTTGAAACTTCATAGAAAATTCCTTCCAATGACGAGCTACTGCTTTGGAAAAAAAAACCAAATTTGCCATGTAATAAGGATCCTTTAAATTGATTTCACCTTTCCAAACACTTTTGAATTTTTCAATTCCCAACTTCTTCCACGTACTTTCGAAGTCTTGGAAGCAATCGAATGGCTGTTGTTGTGGCATTTACATTTTCAACCCATCTTGTCAAACAAAATTTAGCAGGAAACTCTTCCGAGCCTGTTTTTTTCATGAATGTTCCCCTTCTAGTTGGAAAATCGTTAAATAAATAATAAGAAGCCCTTAAATATTCTAATAAATCCCACTTTGTAGCTTTATGACCAGTTTTGAGAGCTCCATGAACAATATGCAAAGAGCAACTTCCAAATCCAATTAATCTTGGAGCTTCGGAACAGGTATTTAATTCTGCTTTTAACAAAGACAACATTTTCCAGTTGACATTAGTTTCATCCATTAAAATACTTGTCACTTTAATGAGGTCAACAGCTGACCCAAGCCCCTGCTTGAGATTTTCCAAAAGATTCCTCAGCTTGAGTGGTCGGTAAGCGAACTGACCAAGTAGATAACAACTGGTTATGAGACCCGTAGTTAAAGGGACGTTGCGCGTAGCAACACTTATGTAAGTAATCAATCAATTCTTAATTTTAGGTTTAACACTTTCTAGTGTAGAATTTTAATGCTCTTTCGAATGGTCTGGTTATTTTCAACACTGCCAACCAATATTTTATTCACAATATACAGGGGGATATGGGGGGGTATTGCAATGCTTGCTATCATAAATGAAAATCACGTAACCTTTTATTTATTATGCGGATCAGCACGAAACTTTCGGGAGTAAGATAGTTGGCGAAGATACCTAATTTTTTGTCTTAAATAAATTTTTTTGTATGGAGAACGGAGATTTGCCTCTGTGCATGGGAAAATAATTTCTAAATTTTCAAAAGTTTTCCCCATATGCAGCGGCAAACCCCTTGAGTTTACAAAACATTATCTAGCACACCAAAATGTACAATCTTTGCCTAGTAAGTATAGTGATCTGAAAGTTTCCGCTATTGATTGAACAAAAAAATAAAATATTATCATAAAATATTTTTAAGTAGCAAAAAAAAAATTTTTTTAAATAAATAGAACAGGTGGCGTGTAACTTTTTTAATATTTACTCGATTGCAATAAAATTTTCACAGCTTGTGTACCTCTACAAGATATAGCTACATATTCTATTTAGATTAATATTTGGTATGCCCAATAGTTTTGCCGCTGATCACGAGAAAACTTTTGAAAACTTTGAAAAGTTTCCCATGAGCAGCGACAATCTGTTGGGCATAACAATTTTCTCTAAAACAAAAATGTCCTACCTTCCCAATTCATGATAACCGCTCTGCAAATTTCACAACACGATCGTATAAAATAATACTTAAACGTTTATGATTTTTTATTTTTGAGTTCGAATTTTTTTTTAAATGATTGGTATCATTGCAACAATTTTTTTTTTTTTTTTTTTTTTTTTTTTTTATTATTCATCTGATAAAAATTCAAATTTTTATGGCCTTTATAACTCGACGATATACACATCTTTTTATTTAGGTAAATTTTCTGTACGCCCAATGGTTTTGCTGCTACTTGCGGGAAAACGTTTTAAAATTTATTAGTTTTCCCATGAACAGCGGCAAAAGCGTTTGGTTTTCAAAAAATTTATCTTAACACAATATGTGTATTCTTTCTAATTATCATCTTTGAACGTTTCGTCATCTAATCGATATAAATAAAAAAGTTATACGATTTTTCTTTTTTTGCATAAAAAAAAAGAAAAAAAAGAAAAATTCAAAATAATTGATAACAATATAACTTTTTTACTATTCATCTAATTAGAATTAAATTTTTACAAAACTTGTTTAAAATTGGCAAGAATACCAATCTTTTCTTCTATACTAAATTGTTGTATACCCAACGGTTTTTCCACTGCTCACAGTTCAACTTCTTAACTATTTTACTACAAAAAAAACTTTCCTACATTGAGCTTGCTATTTCGGGGGTATAACAAAAAATTCAACACTATTTTTTATACTTATTCTTTTTTTGTTTTTCATTTTGTATACATTGAACTTCATTTTGATGTAATGATTCCATCAAATATAAAAAACTTTTGGTATATCTTCTGACTAACTTTTAAATTTTTTAATGGAGAAAAAAAAAGTTGATTTAGCAAAAAAATCAAAAAAAAAAAATTCTCTAAATATATCTGCTATTTGGTAAGTTTATTTCATAAATATATGCGTATGGCAAGTATTTCAGCTGAAATCCGCTTGACAAAAATCTTTTGTAGTTCCAGCAGAAATTCACTGTTAAAAATTGCTGATAAAAATGCTGATTCATGATATTTGGGAAGAAATTACAGAAATTCTAAACGCCTTTTTGCATATGTTATTAAAACAAATATTGTACAGAAATCTTTCCTCTTTCGAATGGTGTATAATTTATCCCAAAAAAATTATATTGAGTGTTTACGTGCAACGTCCCCTTAAGTCTTCAAACCTCACATGTATATCCATTTGAGTTCTTTGTGCAATTTTATTTAAAGCCTCATCATAGGATATTGATATATAAGAAGTATTTCTCAATACACCTCACATTTTTTTAGTAAAGTAAGGAGCTAAACCAAATACACATAAATAGGAAAGTTTATCTTTGCTCACACCAAAGGACTGAGCTATCTGCGAATCAGGAAATATCTTACTAAATTGTCTTTGGCAACAATCAGAAGCTCTATTGGAAATATGAGCTTGATTACCAGTCAAACTCCACACTATTTCAGCTTTCTGTACATCTTTTGCCTTGCTAAAAGAGAATCCAAGGGAGAACCAACTGAGGCTCCCTGAGAAAAAGAACTAGATGCAGAATTATTCGTTTGTAACTGCTTAGAATTAATTGAACAGTACCCAGTACTTTGCTTAACAAAATTGTTCATCATGTCCGGCTAGCTGGAATTTAAGCATTTAGTGATGGTCTGGTGTTTCTTGCTACTTGCATGACTTTTAATGGATCTTGTTGCCATATTGGAAAGGCAAAATTCTTTCTTGCAGTAGATGCACAAAGCGTAATGTTCCAATTTCGTTTTATAATAGGTTTTTTTTGCTATCTAAATATTTAAATATATCTATACATATACAATTAATACAATTCTTTAAAATAAAAAATGAGAAATTAGCTTTACAATGCGCTGATATTGCAGCGGGATAAATTTTAACTAAAAATAATCATATTAAGATTCAATAAAGTAAGAAGTATAAATTCTTAGGCTAAGAAAAAGTTATATAATAATTTTTTTAACTTAAATTTTACTCCATATTGGAACTTT
>JABUQX010054262.1:5000-7500 GCA_015478945.1 Trachelipus rathkii | reverse complement strand
ATATATATATATATATATATTAATATATTATAATATTATATATATATATTAGATTAAATATTTGCCAGCACAGGCTTGGAAGTGAGGGAGATTAATTCAGCAGGAAACAGAAGAAGGAAGAGAATTTCACAGAAACAGAGGTGGCAGGAAAGAAGGAAGCATAGCAGCGAACAGCCTGGAGTTATCAATATCAACACAAAACTCATGCATAGATACAGCACCCCTTGTGTTACTAGGGCGTCGTAAAGGTGGTGGAACGCGAGTGATAAGTTCCAGCGAGCACCTGCCGCTGTGGTACCTATAGAAAAAGAGATAAAACACTAACATCGCGCCGCAAAGATTGAGGGTCAAGTGAAGTGAAAAAGTACGGAACAGTTTATAAGCCTTTTGGCCTTTGACTCGACCCTACCCAAAAGCTTGGTGAAACAGGCCCCCCAGATATGAGAGGTACTCCACTACAAGGGCGGATGAGCCCTTTGTAATAACCTCGAGTAACTAAGAAGGGAAAAAAGTCTCGCGCAGCTCTAAACAAAACTCCCAGTTTCTTTGAGGTCACCCTAGCAACCGTTGTGATGTAAGGTTTCCAAGACATTTTTTTGTTTATGTTAAGGCCAAGGATGTTTATATTATCAACAGGAGAGACGAGAGGAATGTCGAAAGAGGTAGGAAAGTTAGAAGGTGCCTTAGAGAGGGAGATTTGTAGAAGTTGGGTTTTTAAAGAATTGAATTTCACAAGGTTGAGACGACACCACCGCGGAAATTCTAACTCCAGAATTCAGCGAGAAAGAATCGGAAGATTAAAGACGAGAGTCCAATTCTAGAAGTAAAAGGGGGAGTAGAATTGAAGTGAATTGATGAATAAAGGGTCGAGTCATCGGCATATGGGTGGATAGAGTTAGATGTGCAAGTGAGATGATCATTACTGAAAAGTAGGAATAAAGTAGGGGAAAAGACAGAACCTTGACGAACACTACTATTCACAGAAAAAGAAGTCGCCCCATCAACAGCAGCCGATATTGATCGATTTGAAAGAAAACTAGACATTAGTAAGCAAAGAGAAGAAGGAAACCCAAAGGAGGATAGCTTGAAGAGCAGTGAACGCGTGCCATACTGGTCAAAATGCTTGGATTTTCAAGCGCCACCACGCAAGTCTCCACGTAGTTCCAAAGGGCGGAAAACATGGATAGTAAAGATAGGAAAGATATTGCGCCGAACGCCGTACTGGCGATCGATATAAGTGAATGAGATTCCACCATGCATCTAAGATCGAGAGTTTTTGAGAAGATTTCAAAGATTATCTAGATAGAATACAAGTGACAGCTATAGGGCGAGTAGTTTAGAAAGATCACAAGTGGCTTCCTTTTTTTTCAGAATAGGTTTGGAACATGTGCCGTGCTTCCAACACTGAGGGAGGGAAAGTGTTAGTATTGAGACATCAGAGGGTATATGTTGAATGAAGTGCGGGGTCAGCAGGAAGCGCAATCCTCACAAACTCGGTGCAGGAAGCCATCCGGGCCAACCGCCTCTTAAACGCTTCAGATTTCATCGAGCCAGCACCTGATCAATGTAATCACAGGGCAATAGGGATAGGACACCTGAGAGGCAGGAGGAGGACGACGAGGGAATACAGAATCGTCCAGGGTTGAGTAGAGGAAAATAGGAGCGAAGAGATTGGCCTTTTCAGTTGGAGAAATTAGCAACAGAAACCATCAGATCGAATAAGAGTAGAAAGGCAGTTTACAAGTTGTTAGAGATGTTTCTGGCAAGAGGCTAGAAAGATTTGTCAGCAGGAAAACTATATATACTATATATCATATACTATATATATATATATATATATATATATATATATATATATATATTATAATATTATATATATATATATATATTAATATATATATATAATTATACTATATATATAATTATATATATATATATATATAATATATATATACCATTTTTGTTTTCATCATTTGTGCTTACGCTCGTTAAGGAATGCTTACACAGTTTTAGCACGAAATTCGTGCAAAAACGACCGCGATTTCTTACGAAGTTTACTTTTGTTTACAAACAATTGGAATCAGCTGTTGTGATGGAGCACATCGATTTGGAATAAACAGAAATAAAAACATAACAAAGGGTTTATATTACAAATAATTGATCAACTATTGTGATGGAGTTTATCCATTTGGAAGAAATTATATTTAAGTTTATTTTATTGAATGAAACATTCATCAATTCACGCGGGCCTACCATGTCGCCATATTGTATGTTAGATTTTTGCTTAAGCATGTCCTAAATTCAACATTTTTAAAGATTTTGTGCATAATTTGACAAAGATGAATGCAAACTCAAGCATTTCTTAAGTTTCGTAAGCACAAATGCAAGAACTAAAATTACTTTACAATACAGCAGTTTTCGTTTTTGCATTTGTGCTTACGAAACGTAAGAAATGCTCGAGTTTGCGTTCGTTTTTGTCAAACTTAGGACAAAATCGTAA
>JABUQX010054261.1:25000-30000 GCA_015478945.1 Trachelipus rathkii | reverse complement strand
GGCGGGCAACATCGTCAGGAACTGGTGAGCGGAATGAAATATTGCTGTGATTACAACTCTGTATTCTGGCAACCTGGTGTAAAATTAGGAGGAACAGAGTAATTATTTAGATGAGTTGGAGGTAATTTTTGAGTTTGTAAGATTTGTTTAAATATGAATTAGTAATGTCGTCTATGTATGGAACTCCAGCTAAAGTATTATAATTTTGGGTGTTTTTTATCAAAAAGGACTCAATGGTTTTTCGTATTGTGGTGTTTTGTATGGGAATTATGAGTTTAGAGGATGTAATGTTGATTAAGTGATTTTGTTTTCTCCTATGTATCGTTAATGAGGAAGAAAGTGTATCATCATTTAAATCTTGTTTATGTTGAGTGGTACGTAATGCAAAATTGTTAGTCTCACCAAAATAGTGTTTATTGCAATTGACGCCGACTCTCTTACAACGGCAAACCTTACAAAAAATAATTTGAAGTTTCTCACATCCTGCCTATCGGACTGTGTCATACCTAAAAGCTACATCCCTGCATTCATCTACGTCGACAAGCACGCCCCATTTCCAACCATCTATCAAGACATACTCAAAAATCAAATAAAAGGAATAAAAGAAGAAATCAAAACCAAATACCGTATAAATTACCATAACTTCAAAAACTTCCAACAGATTTTTTACAATCAACAATTAGACCTTAACCTATTCACCGAATTAATTGATTACGCTCACAAAATAACTGATAAGAAAACTAAACTCCGAGATATTCATCATAAAAATAAACTAGACAACCTATTCAAGAATAGTAACTGGACAAAAAACTCGAATGCAGATAACCTAGTTAACCTATCCGACTACAACCTTTCCCACACTGAATCTACATTATTAGGTTATGGTTTAAATTTCGCCATCAACAACAACGAACCCTGGATTCCGTTACTGAACAACTTCAACTACTGGAAAACAAGAAACAAAGATGAAAAAATTAATCCCGATATACTTTTTGGCATTCTTCTACAACTTCAATCAACTGCCCAAAATACAATCCGTTACCCTCGCCGTTTTCATACAGCTCTGTCCAAATTACGTAACAATAACCACATTACCATTTCAAGATCAGATAAAGGAAATAAAATAGTCATAATGAATACCACCGATTACAATAACAAAATAACTCAATTACTTAATGACACCACAACATACACCGAAATACGTACTGATCCCTTAAAAAATTCACAGGCGTCTTTCAACAAATCCCTCACAAAAATCCTACCCAACAACACAGAACTCCAAACCTTGTTTAAATCATATCTTCCCACTTTGTCTAAATTTTACGCTATCCCGAAAATTCATAAAGAAAACCTCCCACTTCGCCCCATCATATCTAATATAAATTGCATCACCTACAAATTAGCAAAATGGCTCTCCAAAGAACTTAACTCCCTCATAGGACACATTTCCACCTCCCATATTAAAAAACAAACTCCATAATTTTTTCCAACTACAACATCGTCAGTTTTGATGCCATTTCCCTATTCACCAATGTCCCCATAAATGATACACTACAACTCTTAGAAAACCATGTCACTACACATAATATATCTTTCACATTACCATTTCCCATCATCAAGTCTCTTATATTATTAATTTTAGAACATGCTTATTTCAAATCACAAAATAAATATTATAAACAGATAAAAGGTCTTAGCATGGGATCCCCCCTCTCCCCCACATTAAGTAACATATACATGGAGCTAATAGAACAATACATCATTTTCCCCAACCCCCTTTTCGATTCAATCACATGGTTCAGATACGTAGACGACGTTTTTGCCTTAATACCGAAAGAAAATAATACAAATCATATTTTAAATTTTATTAACAATATACATAATGATATCAAGTTCACTGTCGAAATTTCTAACAATAACATAATTTCATTTCTTGACATTCTCATATCCTGGTCCCAAAACAACTTTCCCACTTACCAAATACATAGAAAACCAACAGCTTCAGATTCATACATACATTGGTACTCAGATCACGAAACATCCACCAAAATTGCCACCCTTTCCAATTTATTTTTAAGAGCTCTCAGAATATGCGACACCATATACTTAGAAACAGAAAAAAACAAAATTATCAACACGTTCAAAAAACTAAATTACCCTCAACCTATAATTTACAAAGCATTCAAACTCGCCAAAAACAAACATCTAAATCCAAATACAAATTTAAAAAGTTACATTAATATATTACCCATACCCAACGTAAACACACAATTACTTAAAAAATATATACCTAATTCCATACAAACTACTAAATCTAACCTTATAACTCTCAAACACGCACTTAAACCTAAAGATTTATATCCCACTCAAAATTCCGGTATTTACAAAATTCCATGCCTCAATTGCAATAAACACTATTTTGGTGAGACTAACAATTTTGCATTACGTACCACTCAACATAAACAAGATTTAAATGATGATACACTTTCTTCCTCATTAACGATACATAGGAGAAAACAAAATCACTTAATCAACATTACATCCTCTAAACTCATAATTCCCATACAAAACACCACAATACGAAAAACCATTGAGTCCTTTTTGATAAAAAACACCCAAAATTATAATACTTTAGCTGGAGTTCCATACATAGACGACATTACTAATTCATATTTAAACAAATCTTACAAACTCAAAAATTACCTCCAACTCATCTAAATAATTACTCTGTTCCTCCTAATTTTACACCAGGTTGCCAGAATACAGAGTTGTAATCACAGCAATATTTCATTCCGCTCACCAGTTCCTGACGATGTTGCCCGCCACGGGAACGAAAGCTCGAACTCTTACAACTAAAAATTCAAGCTTATTAATTGGAAAAATATATCTCTGTATTCATATATAACAGTGCTAGTGTATAAATAAAAGTATTATATCTTGATAAATCATTTAATTTGTGTCGCCTCCAGGGGATAAACAATATCTTTAAATATAGACCTGCGTCAATTGCAGATTAATTATCAATAAATATGCCCCCCGATAATTTCCATGAGGCAAAAGAATTTCTATCAAACAATATTCTTTAGTTAAAAAAAAAAAAATTAATAGAAAGTCTATTTATTTTAACGAGTAACGTATAAAAGGTCTCTAAATAGGCCTTCTACTCATATTACTATAATTATTAACAATAATTTTTTTTTTTTTTTTTTTTTTTTTCTTTTAAATATAAATTTTACAGATTCCAAAAAATGCTTTCCTTTCGCCTGTAGCTATTGTAGGTTTTGAGAGTTTTTTTTTTTTTTTTTTTTTTTTTTTTTTTACGCACTAAAATTTTACCAGCATTCCATCAATGATTCCTTTCCCGGTAGTGTTATAGTTGTTTAGTTTTTTGATATGGATTGGGCTCTCTAAAAAAAATTTTTTGTAGACAAAGATACAGGAGCTCATACACAAAACATTGAACGTACTTGTCAAACAATAGTGTTAATTTATTTTCATACATAATTTCAATTTTGAAACATATTTACTAGTAACACTGATATTACGACTATTAAGAAAATAATTTCATTTAAATTAAATTCTTTATATTTAAATGGTTTTCTATTTCCATTGAAATTAATATTTTATACTTTTTAAACTTCACGGAAAAGATAAATATAAAAATAACATTAAATTGAATTTTAAATAGAAAAAAACGGCGTGAATGGCAGTTCTTTGCTGCATAATAGAATACGCAATACCAACTTTACATCTATACTTTTTTTCAATTGTGCTGGCGAAATCATTAAAGTCTATAATATATATATATATATATATATATATTATATATATATATATAATATATAATATATATATAGTATATATGTATATATATATATATTATATATAGATATTATATATATATTATATATATATATAATTATATATAATTATATATATATATATATATAATATATATATATATATATATATATATATATATAATATTATATATATAATATATATTTATATATTATATATATATATATATATATATAATATTATATATTTATATTAATTATATATTATTATATAATAATTATTATTTATATATTACAGTTTATATATATATATATATATATATATATATATTAATTATATAGTTATTGAATATATATATATATATATATATATATATATATATATCTTTCTTTCTTTCTTTCTTCACCTTCCTCTTTGCCCAAGATTGGGGGTAGGGAGTAAGGTGCGTTACAAGCATCGGAAAAGAAAAGCAGTTGGAGAACATGACAAACGTCGAAAAGAAGCCCAGCCTTACGCCCCCGCCTCTGTACCCATTAATTAGTGAAGAGCTCGTTCACAGACAGAAAATCCACGCTAGAGCATCATGGGAACCGCGACGGACCCTCATATGGAAGATCGTCAATGTAAGGGTTCATCCCCTGGCCCAGGTTGGCCACACCATGCCCCCATACAAAAACCCCGCCATTCTCTCCTATCATGCACCTTTATCCGCCTCTGCCCAACTCACATTTCTCTCCTTCAGGAATTCCTTTACTGACTCAATCCACTTTCTCTTCGGTCTCCCAGCCGGTCGGTTCCCAACACACTCGCCACTATACATCCGCTTAACCAACCGGCTATCATTCATCCCTTTCCACATGACCAAACCATCTCAACATACTTTTCATTTATTTCTCTCATTTAGCCCTTTCTTCACACCACACCTCTCTAATACGTTCATTCCTCTCTTTATCAATCCTTCTCACACCTAGCACACCTAATTGTCCACTGAAGCCATTTGAACTTTAGATCTATACTATCTTTATTCCAGGACTAGTCTCACTACCATACAAAAACACAGGTAACAACATACCCTCATGTAAGACCCTAGCACACTCAAGACTTAGTCCCTTTGCATTCACCAACGATTTAATTGCCAGCCACCTTTCCTGCCATTCAAACTTCCTACTCATCCTGCATCGTCCGTTGCCTTCTCATCC
>JABUQX010054261.1:5000-20000 GCA_015478945.1 Trachelipus rathkii | reverse complement strand
TATATATAATATATATTATATATACTATATATTAATATATATATATATAATATAGATTATAATCTTGAACACTTTTGACCTATGCTTCACCACTTCTCCCTTTTGCTACAAATACTCAATTTTCCCTCCTATTAGGTAACTCAGACCACAATCTTTTAGCTTTTAAATATATTTTCTCTCCAGGAGCTTCACCCCACCCTAAAGGTACTTTCTGTCACTATAAAATGGTTAGTTTGGAGGCGTTGCGACCGCTTCTTTGCTTACCGTACCAGTGATATGAATCTCCGTTTTGACTCGGAGGATTTACCTGTGACTGCTGGAAAAGAAGCTAAACGGGAAAGAAGAAACAAAAAAGGAGGGAAAGGGAGCAAAAGAAAAAGGAAAAGTTAAGGGCCTTGAATTCGAGGAATGAACAGGCTCATTCCATCTTCTATTAAATATTTTTATCCTCATAATCCTTCTCCTATCACTCTTGCTAATTTTCGTTCACTTTATAGTCATCGCAGGGATATTATTCGTGAGGCTAAGCGTGTTTTAACCAAAAGGAAGTGCGCTGATATTCTTGGCTCTCCTACTTTTAAAAATTTCTGGCTCCTTGCCAAAACATCTCTAATAACTTCTGTAAATCTGGCTTTCCTCCTATTATTGGCTCTGACGGATCTGTAGTTAATACCCCTTCTGAAAAGAATACTTAGAAAGGAACTTTCTTTCAAACTGTAACCCAAAGACCATTGCCCCTCATTTAAAAAGTTACAAAAGTTTCAATGTTAATGGTATATCCAAATTGGCATTCAAGCATTCCATAACTTTGACCCTTACTACAGGACCTACAAAAAATGAGAGATACCCAAACATGTTTTCTTTCTTCAGTAGGGCACGTTCTGTAGTCAAAGCAAAGACTGTTGCCACTCATGTTAAAAGTTACTTGAAATTCAATGTTAATGATATATCGAAATCGTTATTCAGGCATTAAATTATTTTGAACCTTTTTACAGAGCCTAATATGGGCCCTACAAAAAATCGTGAGACATCCAAACAAGTTTGCCCTCTTCAATAGGAGACGATCTTCAAGCTGTAGTCAAATCAAAGACCGTTGCCTATCATTAAAAAGTTACAAGATTTTCAAAGTTAGTAATATATCCAAATTGGCTTCGAGGATTCCATCTTTTTGACCCTTATTCCAGGACCTACAGTAGGTCCTGCACAATAACAAGAGATATCCACACATGATTGAACTCTTCAGTAGGACATGCTCTTTCAAACTGTAATCACATCGTAAAAAGTTACGAGAATTTCAATTTTAATAGTATTTCCAAATTCACATTCAAGGAATCCATTATTTTGACCTCCATATTTATTACAGGACCATACTATGGCTTTGTGGGCAGCGCGCAGCGCACCTGGTCTGTGCATACACTGGCTGCAAAGCCGTAACGTCCAAACTTTAATCAGAATAAAATGCGATTGTGGGAGAACGCTAAAAACGCAATCTTTTGCGTACCCAGAATCTATACCCAACCAATTTTGAGCGAGAAATGGGGCAACGTATATACTGCAAGGCGATCGCACCAAGTCGTTTTTCAGAGAGATCCTTAATGTTCGGTTGCGAACCTGTTAGGGAGTACACTCACTAAGAATTAGCCTAGAGATCTGATGATGACTGAGTGAAGTTAGCAACATAATGGGTGATCCATATTAGAGGTCTATAAAGTGCGAGGAGGAAGGTGGTAGGTTCTTCGACTCCATTTTTTCCTAAAAGTATCTACTGCTAATTATAAATATTCTTGGATAGTTGGTGTGAGAGAGCGTATAGTATCAGTACAAGTGATACTGGTCTCCTCCGCATTTTTTTAAACACTTAATTCATCATATTATAAGCATAGTTAAGTTTAACATGCTACTATTCTAGCTCGTTTCAACATACACCAATGCGCACTGATCCTGCACACCACACTACCACATAGATAATCCAGACACCAAACTGAGGAGTCTCAGATACAGTCTCGGGTACAAGACTCACGGAGAAGATACTTAAGATCTCCGTCTACATAGAGATAAGAACCACTAATATCTCTCACGATGTGCAAATATGACTATCATACCAAAATACTATAAATTATACGACTCGGAATAAACTCCCCGAGATGTGAACTCCAATACAAGATAGTAAGAGAAACGGTAGCTTCTTATCACAGAGGAGGTAAACTAGTGGGTGAGTACAAGACAGAAGAGCTCCTTCGAGACTCTGCGCATGGATTCGTTTTGTCACTTACAGAATTAACTTTTGAAAATAATAGAGAGAGTGAGGTGTTCCTCGACAAAATAAAAACGAGAGAGGTGGTAGTGTTTTAAGATATCACAATTCTCTCATACTCCAGGTTGTGTTTCGTAGTCATTAAGGTAATCGTAGGAGACAGAGCAGAATGAATATTCCAACAGTTGAGATCGTTTATACCCGGCTTGATGCATGAACTTAAGTTTTGGCTAAGGCATCGAGGCGATTTCTCGAATCGAGGCGTCTAGTTGCCAGGTACAACGCGAAAAATGACGGTTCAAACAAGGTGGTGAAACAGTTGTCTCTAAATTTCAATTTTTTCATTCATGAATACGAGTCTAACGTATATGAAGTTTCAGGTGATTCTGTTGGTCCTCACCATTAATGTCTGGATCCTTTATCCCAGAGTGGTTATGAGAACTAGCGATTACAATAGACTGAGAGTCGCAATGAAAAAGGCGCAAATTCTGGCGTATTTCATCTAGAATATAAGTGTGTAATGCATAGTACCAGCCAAGATCGTTAATTCCAGAGAGATAAATATATATTGTGTGCAGTGTTTACTTTCCGCGACAAATAGCTCAGAGGCTCTTGAGGACATAGGACTACGTTTTTTTGGCTGTTCGTCAGTGTCAATGTATCTGAACTAGAACTCTGAAGTAGTTGAACAGAAATGGGAAGTTAGATTGCGCAATGTTGATCCTTGCGCTTATTAAGACATGTATTCTGCCTCTGGCCATACTAAATCTCGAAAATGGTATTCCGTATTTCTGCTAGTACAGATCCAGCAAAATGAACGCTATTGATAGAAGATGAATATGAAAGTCGTGGACTGGAATGTGAGCACCGTTTATGCTCTGTTCCGCCAGTGTACAGCTTGTATACATTTGTTAAGTGTATAAAAAGAGATTATTTTATATAGAATCATTCCCCTATTTGCAGTTGAACAAAGGTCTGTAGACAGGACTGCAGTGTTAAATTCTTCAATTCTGTGGACCAAGTGGCTCTCAGTAGCAACGTAGAACGTAAAGACGAGAGCACGAGCTCCCTGATTCTAAGAATGATAATTCGCCGTATTGAAATGTGTCAATAATATACAATCAAGAGCTGTGATGAATATTGAAGAGCGAATGTTTAAAGAGGATCGTTATAAGTTAATGACAATATAGGGCTTTATGTGATCAGTAGTAGATTCGTTGAAATGATAGAAGGACCCATTTTAATATAATAATGTGACTGGGGTCTTCACTCTTAAAGCTTTTTCAAGTGCATCTCTAAGAATAAGTTCTTTGCCCAGTAAGAGCTTTGGAGGTAATGGATCGCAAAGATATTATATCGGGAATGATGTGTCGCTGGGCATCCCTAGAGGGGGCATACAGTTATTAATAGGAGTAAAAAATAGTGAGAGATATATAAAGACTATATATATATGAGGCTCACTTTTAGGTGATGCTCCAACTCAGTTTTAGACAAATGGATACATGGGCCAGACTGTTGGTCAAGTGTTACGGGCTGGTTGAGTCGGTATCTGCGATTGCCGAAGGGCCCCCAGTCCCAAATGGTAGGCCCCGAAAGGATCTCCCTAAAATGTGAATTTAACTTTATTAAATTTTACATCAGTGAGAGTAATTATGATTATTTGATTTCCTAATAATCTTTCGAGCACGTATCATAACTAAATATCAAATTCATCAGCACGTTGCCAGTAGGTTGATATTGATTGTACTACTATGGGTAGACCCTACTCTACACATTCTAGTTCTTCTGTCTCACGAACGCTCTACTACGCTCAGCCCTCTAGATTTGACTTTAAGTCAGGATTCTTGAGAATCTAGTTATCCACGCATCGAGTCACCAAGAACAATAGCTGAGCACACACTAGTGTTCTCACTCGTGCGGCAGCCAAAAATCATACGGTATGTTCTGTCCCCACAATTAGATATGGACACGTAAACGAGAGAATAGAATTAAATGAAAAATACTTTTAGATAGCTGAAATTAATAGGATCAAATATTCTCACATACGATGTTTAGAATACTTGAGTTAAACTAGTTTCCCACTTTCTCAGTCGCAAAGTCTCAGCCTTTGAGTAGCCAATATGATTACATTAAAATACTAGTAATAGTCTGAAATTAAGCTTATTTAGCTCATTCAACATGGTATAAACTCGATTGATCTGTATAACTTTTTACACATATTGAAACCATATTATATTATTACTATATATACTATATATATATATATATATATATATAAAGTATATATATATATCAATATAGTATAATAATGCTAAATAACAAACAAAATAAATTAATAGTGAGAGTTAATGAATACAAAATAATCATAAGTTACATAATGATATGACATAACATATTAATCTAGTATAATAATAAATAATTATAAATTACTACCTATCTTTAATATATTAATAATATTTAATTTATTATATATATATATTTCCCATAATTTACTACTCATAAATATCAATCATACAATAATTAATTACTATATACACTTTTAGTGTAATATTAAATTATAGAAATTGGAAACAATTTATTAAAATTTTATTAATTAAAGTAAATAGCAAATTTAAACTTTTAATTATTTTTTTTCGTATAGTAAATCAATTTTCATTGAAACGTAGTGGAATCCATTCCATCTATTACTTGAGTCATACTCTATTTATCTACTAGCATGACTAATATTGGGCACTATCAACATTCCGAAGTTATCGCTTCATCACATCCCGTCTCACAGCATCTTCATTGATAAGTATGACTACTATCAAATTCACTCCAGTCACCACCAATAAGCTTATAAATATTACTCAGTGGATTATATATATTTTTACTATATATATTATATATATCATTTGTATTGAAGATATCTCATATAAAAAATTTAAAAACTGTGAATATAAAATTGAATATAAAAATAATTCTTCAATTTAAAATTTTCCGAAATGGCCAGTCAGACCTTATATATACTATATATATATATATATTATAATAATATAGTATATATTAATATATATATATACATATACTATATATATATACTATAATTATATATATATATATATATATATCATATTATATAATAATATATATAATATATAATATGGCCAAGATTCACGTTTCTTCTCTTTCAACGTTCGCTTTTCGTATGCATGCCGTCCATTTTACTGTATTACTTTTAAAAATTTGTGTACATGTTCGTACAACTCCGCGTCCAGCGTACTGACGGTGATTACATTTTCAATCTTGCAGTAAACATATGACACAACTCAACGGGGAGATGATTACTACTCCCATTCCGTAACTCGATCTGAGTCTACTCCTCGGCACTTCGTACTTCGTAGCAACTATGAGAGGAAAGAAACTCAGTGCCTAAGCACCAACACTCTAACTTTGCCCATCGAGCTCCCATACCTCCCGTAGATCTGACATCCTTCCCTGCCGAGCTAAAAGACTCAAACACGAGTCGGCCTTCTCCTCGGGATCATGGAGTACATCTCTCAGGAACCGACCAATACCCAGCTTGCATGATCTACAGTTACTAAATTAGATGATGAAGCAAAGACCCACTCCATTGTGAGCGCCCCGCAAATGACTGCTCAGATCACTGGCTTGACCTTACTGCAAACCAGCTAGGACATGTTATTTCATTCGCACACCAAACGAAAAACTGAGCACCAATATTGCAATTAAAAAAAAGCATTTCATTGAGAAGCATCCCTATTATCAGTTAGTGAGGAAAGAGCTCTAAAGTGCCACTTTAACCCTTCAAAAACTTTATTATCGACATTTACCGAATTTTTGATAAAATTCACAGAAAATGGTTATCATATCGATTCGGCTCAACAGCAGTGTACGCTCACCTACTATGCGATATTGCGGTTTTGAGGTAAATGATAATAGAGCATTCTACATTTATTCAAAACGAGACATGACTCTTCTTTCGCTTATAAGAATATATTACTCCTCTAAGACTCTGTATGACATTCACACGAAACGACTCTCACACAGCTCAGTTCGCTCACTTCATCTATGGCCTAGCTCATCTCGCACTTTATCAAAGCCAAAAGGTATGATATTTCAACTCTTCTGCAACTATTAACCAAACCAAAAAGCGAGAAAGAGAAGTTTTACACCAGAAGTTTGGTGTTTCACGTTTAATTGTGTATAGCTTTATTTAGTTGAAAACAAGGACATTGCGTACAGAGAGGGATAAAGCAGGAAGGGCTGTATACGCTTGCTCTACAGATAATTATACCGAATCAAACTATCATTCATCTTCACACAATACAAACGACAAGTAAGAAAATCACGCTGGTAATACTACTGCATCTGCCACGTACCGGCAAAATCATATGACTTTCTCGATTTTACAAGAAATCCTGTCCGTAAAGAGACACACTGGAAAGTTAACTAAAAGACAGACTGGACGAGGCTCTTTGTTGACATTTTTTGTCAAAACCCTTTATCAACAAGCTACTTAAATAATTGGTTCGATGTTCCGTGATATCATTTTGAAAGACCTTCATGATAGCATAATATTCAGCGTGATGGTAGATAATACTCAAGATATAGCTGTTATGGACCAGTTGGCGATTTGCGTCCGCTATGTCTTTCAAGGAAAGATATATGAAAGACTTTTAAAAATAACAGTAGTCGATGATTCATCTGGATTGGCTTTGTACGAGCTTATAAAATCAGAATTAGCCAAGTGTGGCATTGTACCATCAAATATTATTGCTTGTTCATTTGACGGAGCTAACAATATGAAAGGTTGTTTTAACGGTCTACAAGCTCAGTTCAAAAAGGAAAAATGAAGATCTTATTTACACTCACTGTATGGGACACATGCTGAACTTGGTAGTAGCTGATTCAACAGTAACGTTGCTCCAAGCAGAAAACTTAGTTGGATTGGTGGAAGAATCAGCTGGTTTTCTAAGCTCGTCTTATAAAAGAATGGCCGATGGAGAGAGGGAAACAAAAAGAAAACATATTGCACATGAAAAAAATGCACAAGTTGCAAAAAATAGGAGCCACAAGTTGGTGGAGCAAACATAAAGCTCTTTCTTCAATTATCGATGAGGAATTTTTAAGAATTGAGAAAGCGTAAACTCAGAGAAACTATTCAATTATTATTCCTTTTTAAAGAATATCAAATCAAATCTAAAGTCATGGCAGAAATTTAATTAGTCAATGATCCAAATTTTGAAAACTATTTATGTCTAATTGGTTATTAGATTATTTCTTGTTAATCTCCCAGTTCAGAAAATTACAAAAATAAACCTTGACTATTTCTACGCAAGGAGCTTGGTAGAGAAAGCTGGCCTTCAACAAGGTAGGAGATTAAAAGGAAGTGATAAAACACTTTCAGGCCTCTGTATCAAAAACAAATTATTATGCAAAGTACAGTTAATAGCAATATTAGAAGATAGGCAGTATTGATAGTAGAGTTAGAATTAGATTCAGGAAAAAAGGAACTTCATAAGAGAAAAAGTAATGCCTGGTGAAAAACAATAGATGAAGCTCCTGGAATCTCAACTGCTCAAAACTATGAATTGGTCTTTTTCAGTGTTTTAGATTTTGCCAGGACAAGTATCGAAGAAATATTTAGTCCAAACAAAGAAATTTTAGAAGATTTTTCCTGGTTAGACCCAAAGAAATTTAATGAAATCGTAATGCTTGATAGTTTTCCACGGAAGTTCTTTGTAATATTTCTAAACTTTGTAAAGTTGAAAGTCAGTTTATGATAGAGCTTGAAACAGAACAATCCTAAAAGAGCTGAAGAAATCTGGAATTTGGCGAATTGTAGGAATCTGAATTTGAAGAGACAGAAAATCGCGTATGGTACTGCTCTGACAAGTAAACAATGTTTCGGTGTTTATTCATGCCCTTTTTTGTTCTTTTGAAACTCTTCACAATCTGGGATTGTACCGAACCTTATGTAGCTTTACAAGTTTGTACTAACCATACCTTGTATACAACTCCTGTGAAAGGGTATTTTCTAAACTTAAAAATAGTTAAGAATCGACTTAGATCTACTTTAAGCCATGATGGCATCTTATTTTCATGAATGTAGAAAGAGACTTGTTTTATAACTTGGATAAAGATGTTATTAAAGATGAAGTAGCCAGGACCAGTGAAGAACTGGCCAAAAAGCTGTTAGGTTAGTAAACAATCTTTCACTATCACATAACCTTTCTTAGATTGTTGTGTCTGTACTCTGTACCAAGGTATTGTAGAGCAATTTTTCTTTTTGTTATAAAATATATTCTACTATTTGTAGCAATTAAATCATAATTAAAGAGGACATTGTGTTTCTTTTCAATATGCTTGGTTTTTCATTACCGATGTGACTTGTGTCCCTTTTTAATATTTACTGAGGTATTACAGTAGGATTTTAGACTATTTTAGCCTTCAAACAGTGTTATGTTGGTTTCCTAAAAACTAGAAATACTTACTCATCTCATTTTCTTAAGAATAGACACACTCGTAATTATTAGTATTACTTTTTTTCTAGCAGGGAACAAATTAGGTACGGTATATAAAAATTATATTAAATATTTATTGTGAAAGTAAACTACATCAAAAATAGCTTACTTTTTCCTCAACTATTCCCCAAGTGACAAAATAGGTAAATGTGCTTTTTAAGCATGCAAGTGCCTAATTTTCAAAATTACATATTCCAATAATCTGTTCCTTCTAAATTCCCCGTAAGGGTCCCTTTTCAATCTTTATCGAGGGCCCCAAAGGAGCCAGTACGCGGACTGAACCTGGATCGTCAATATGGAGTAGAGAATACAGGCGACAAACCGCTGAGGGTTATGAGAGGATTTCAGGTTAGCTAGAAGGAATAAAATCTGAAACACCCCTGCTGTCTAGAAATAGGTGGATCGAGGGTAGGTCAGAGCCGGAAGCCGACAGATTTTAGTTGCTGGCTGTTGCTGAATTGCTGTTTTGTTCGCCGTTGATTTAATAACGTTTTTCTTTGAAGAGCCAGTTTCATTAAAAATTAAACCTCAGACTTCTTCTCCATAGATGAGCAATTATAATAATAAAGCAAATAAAACATAAAAATAAACAACAAGATGGGCTGGAAAGGCTTATATTTCATAAGGAAGGAAGTCCTTCTCCCCACAGACAGATATAGGCACCAGGGGACCAGACAACTTCCAGACCCTACCCGTAAGGTAGTGTTGTTGAATGTGGCTTCGAGGAAGACCCTCCCGAAACTCTAAGCCTGTTTCACCCGTGAGTAACACAGAATCTAAATAACTTCATGTTAAAGCCCGAGATTATACAAAAAAATTGCAGGGACAAGCTACCCACCGTTACGCCCTAACGTTCGGTCCATTAGCATTTTGAGCTTGGCTTCGGTTTTTTTTTGGTTTCAAAAAAAAAAAGGGGGAAACAAAGGGGGAGAAAAAGAAAGGGCGGGGGGAACCCTGTTTTTAAGCCTAGAACCCCGTCCACTGGGAAAAAGATGTGAATGGGAGCTGAAAACACACCCTGCGAGAAGAGGCACCGTATGGCATAAGTAGTTGTGGCTGAAAAAAAAGGACAACCTCTTTGAAAGAAGGAAAGTACGTACAAGTACTTAAAGGGACTCATGGGTAGAAATTAAAAAAAAAAATAAAGAAGAAAACTGCGGTGGAGAAAGGAGATTAAAAGATATGTAAAATTCGAAATATGAGGACGAGAGAAAGAAGATTAAATGATTTCATATGGACAAATGCACGATACTTAGTGCGAAGGCCAGAGTAGTAATGCACGAAATCTCCCAAGTATTGGTTCTTGTCCTATGCTACGTTCCAGGTTATTCACCAAGAGTATAACACCATAACAAGAATCAATATTCCTTTTGCGGGAATATATATATATATATATATATATATATATATATATATATATATATATATATTATATTATAATATATATATATATATATATCTTTATTTTATATATATATATAAATATATATATATATTATATATATATATATATAATATATATATATATATATATATATATATATATATTAATGATATATATATATATCTATACATTTATTTGTTCCTAGGGAATCTCAATTTATAGATGAAAAGGAAGACAAACACCGAAGATAGTGCCATAGTATATTCAGAACGTTTCGCGCTAAAGCTAAGCGCATCATCAGCTATAAGTAAATAATAAAATATAAATGAACAATGTCAATAATATTTACGATTATATAAAATATATAAAATATATAGAAAACTAGAATTATATAAAAATTACAAAGATTACAAAAAATTATAGGAAATTACAAAAAATTACAAAAAAATTACAAAAAAATTAAATCTATTATTAACCTCGTTTTACTAACCTTATACATACTGGATGAACAATAAAAAATGAAAGAAACAAGATTAAATCCAAACTGATTGTATACCTAAAATTATACATAAAATTGGTTGTGGTGTTTTGAAAACTTCTATACTAAAATCAATAATTTATACAGTATAATTTAAAATTGAAAGTTATTAAAGAATATAATGAAAATTATTCACACATATTAAATATAGAATTAAGCTTTGTGCATTTTGACAGATTACGTACAGAGATGTGAGGTCGGCTCCATATTCATGAATGTAGAGCTCTCCAAGATTTTTCTGTCGCGAGTATCAGTGATGGAGGCAAGAATCGAGAAGTCGTTGGTAGTGATGGGATGATCTTTTTCGTGGCTATGGCTACGTATGGATGAAAATTCAGGTGAGGATAGAGGAAGATTGGTACGGAAAGAAAAACCCTTGTGTTTGGCAATCCTGATGCAAAGTTGTAGGCCTGTTTGACCTACATAGCGGGCATTACAGCCAGCACACTTATACAAGTAGACTATCGAGGAGTGCAACTCTTTAGGGATTAAATCTTTGGACCTGAAAAAGTTACTAATTTTGAAGTTATTAGTAGGAATAAAAATAAAGGTGGCAAATGGGAAGTGTCTCGTTAATATAGGTCTGAGGGTTCTAATAAGGGTGTCGGTGAATCGACCTGTGTAAGGAATCTTCAGGTAAATTTTCTGTTTAGGGACATCAAAAGTGGGAGTAGGTGGTCTAAAATGGTTCTCAAGGAAGTTAAATATGATTTTATCAACAAGGTATGAAGGAAAGAGATTAAAATTAGCGAAGCTCCTTAAATATTGGAGTTCTGAATGAAAAGAAATCCAGGAGGAACATACCTTAAAGGCCCGGTTTATTCTGCCTGTAAAGCCGGACAATTTAAATTTATCTGGAAGAAAGCTGAAGAAGTGAGTGCCTAATTGGGTGGAGGTCGGCTTGCGGTAAATCTGTGTAGAAAAGGAACCATTAGTGCGAGAGACGCCAACATCAAGAAACGGAAGGAATCCATCCACTTCACATTCCATGGAAAATTTGATATTTTTATGTTGCTTATTAAGGAAATTTAAAAATAAGTCGGCATGTTCTTTGTTAGAAAAAATTAAGAAGCAGTCATCCACATATCTTTTGTAGACAATGGGTTTGAAGGCTAGGGGGCATTTTTCGAGCCAAGACTGTTCATGATAAGCAGAGGAAGGCGTTGGCGAAAGAGGGACCCAGAGGTGAACCCATAGCCACACCATCAATCTGTTGATAAAGGATGTTATTAAACAGAAAAATAGAATCTGAGGTGGCTAAATTGATAAATTTTGTAAATTGTCTCTTATTGAGACCTCCTATAAATTCTTGGTTAGAAAACAAAGTATTGGAAATGATTTCACGGGTTTCGGCAACAGGAACGTTAGTAAAAAGGGACTGAATATCAAAACTCACCATAAAGGCTTGAGGGAGTGAAAGAGATGAAATATAATCCACGAATTCAAAAGAACTATGAAGGGTATGTTGGTTGTGGGTAATGGGGTCAATCAATGGTACAAGAAATTTCGAAAGACTATAGGTGGGGGTGTTAAGAGCTGAGAGGATAGGACGGAGGGGGACGTCAGGTTTGTGGGTTTTGGGAAGCCCATACAGTAAGCCTGGCTGGCTACCAGATACGTGAAGTGAGTCAAAGTTAGAGTTGACAGATTTTAGGGACCTGACAAAGTTATTAATCTTATCCTCTACTCTAAGTAAATGTTTAAAAATACAACCTGTAAGCAGTTTAAATTATGAGACATCATCGTTCAAAATGTTGTTCATTTTATGAAGATAGGATGCTTTATTAAGAAGCACTACCCCTTTTCCCTTGTCGGGGCGACAAATGATGATGGATTTGTCCTTTCCTAAGTCTCTCAAAATATTGAGATCTTTAAAGCTAAAAACAGGGGAGAAAATTTTCTTTGAGTTAAATGAGTAGAAGAATTTTTTGAGAACATACCTGACATCTCCAGTCCAATCCATGCCGTGAACACTATGAAGGCCAGCGAGTTGGAGAAACAATTTCTCGAATTTAAGAAAGCATTGGAAAAAGTCAAGCTTAAAAAGGGGAAGGTGGAAATCTAGTCCTAAGGAGAGGATTCTAGTTTCAGCCATGGTCAGGGCTCTGGAACTGAAGTTGGTAATTACGGAACTGCGATTAATGTTCAAGTTACTAATAAGGCCCAGCCTTTCGTAATTACGGAACTGCGATTAATGTTCAAGTTACTAATAAGGCCCAGCCTTTCCAGTTTAATAGTTTGTCTTTGTAAAGTGGACGTCTTAAAGATACTCACCCTCCGATTCACAAGGTACCGGAGATAACCAAAATCCAACCAAGAGACATCGTTACGAAAACCGGCACGAGCTCTATCCAACTGTTCCTCCAGTCTAAGCTTCAACCTCTGTTTGTATTGGAGTTCGGAGACCAGAAGTTTAGAAGTCCATTTGCGGTAGAGAGGAGAATTCTGTAGGGAGGATTGTTCTCTAACACAAATGGACTTCTAAACTTCTGGTCTCCGACAACTCCAATACAAACAGAGGGTTTTGAAGCTCTAGACTGGCCCACCGGCAGGAACAGGATTGGACTGTAGACAGCCTAGGCCGGCTTTCGCTAACACGAGATGTCTCTCTTGGTTGGGATTTTTAATCGCCTCACCCACGACAGGTACCTTGTGACATACGGAGACATAGGTGGAAGGTTCGATCCTATTCAAAGCGACGATCCCACCTTTTAGCGAAAGAAAAACTATTAAACACTTAGAATAAGAAGGACTCACTTCCGCATTAGTATCGAACCCTTCGTGAAACAACTCTAACGATCCAAAGTTCCCAGCGTAGACCTATCACCCGAACTTCTTCCCACACCTAAGTTCCACCAAGCAGCCACATGACCCTAGACCAAATTGGTTATATAAGCCCATATCTGCAAGACAACCATAGAACTTCACAACGCACACGATCCTTAGGTAACAAGATTTTCGCCAAGTAGCGCGCGCGTAGATATAAACACAAGTCGTACTCAGCCTGTGCACCGCTACATGTCTTGTTCCATATGACTGAGACCATCTACGCGTCCAGACTCCTGCAACGCGTTATATAGTGCGTAGACACGTACGAACTGCGTACAATAGTGTACGGAGGTGACTCTCGTGTTACCTATGCATAAGCGGATCGTGTCTGCCGTAACACACAGTCGGACGCGAACAGTCTGCGATCCGCGTCACTAAATTGCGCTCTCCGATGCACAAGTACATAGACATATGACCGAAACGACACAGCAAGTTTTCGTCGCCAGCCGTGTTGACCGTGCGATGCAAGGCACGAGTCAACGACGACGACCGTGTGAAAAGTGAGGAGTGAACGAGATACATCACAAGCGAACCAGCTGATAACCATAGACACCAATAGTCTGTAAGTGAGTCTAAATGAACTAACACAGTACTCTCTCTGGACGGCAGCGTGAGCCAACGTCGTGAAGTGCCGGTCGCCACAGACGAGGCACCCGAGCACAGACGCAAAGCCAATAGAGTAAAAGACGAACGGGCCAGCACTCGGACAACACGCACAGTATGCGTTACAGAACAGCCAAAAGAGCGGCTGCACAGCAGGAGACACATGGCACCATCTATATTAACGATCGACATACTACAGTTCGACCATCGATGCGCCAATGTGCGCGAACTGGTAAAGCGAGCAGACGCGCAAGTACTGGAACAGTCATAGCAGTGCGATGCAGGCTGAGATGTCTAAGGAAAGACGCGTGCCAGCCATGTGCAACAGTGCACATGCGTGAATACCACATCAATCTTGTACCCTGTCTCTAACAGAAATTGTCAATGTCACGACGCGAGTCACAGTAAACTGCGGCTATCCGATTCGTAAGCGACGCCTCAGAGATGCGTGGTCAGAATACATACACACGCGCGATGGAATACATATCCGCGAACAGGCTACACGTACGAAGACGATTCTCGCAAGAGATAGCGCCACGACGAGATCACGCTGAACGCACGCCCGTCCATGTACATGCACAACTCCCACACCTATAGTCATCTCTCGAAACTTTTCTTGACTACACTGCCCTCTCAAACACATTGCAGCTACACACCCCACATCATTGACCCCACAACCACCCCAAACCCAAATCAACAAAACACACCAACACGACCAATATCACCCATTACATAGTTCTTTTGACATTCGTGGATTATTATTTCAATCTCTATTCACCTCCCTCAAAGCCTATTATGGTGAGCTTTTGACACAATTATTCCAGACCCATTTTTACTAAACGCTTCACTGTTGCCGACAACAACC
>JABUQX010054260.1:0-22500 GCA_015478945.1 Trachelipus rathkii | reverse complement strand
AGAGGG
The DNA here is from genome assembly GCA_015478945.1 of Trachelipus rathkii. NCBI lineage: Eukaryota > Metazoa > Arthropoda > Malacostraca > Isopoda > Trachelipodidae > Trachelipus > Trachelipus rathkii. The sequence goes on along the minus strand of JABUQX010054260.1, from coordinate 22,494 downwards.
GAGCGGCGACTATCTTCCATGAGTGGGTCCCTTTTACTCCCCTACCTCTCCAAACTAGCTTGCATGCTGCAGTGGCACGTGCCCACCTGAACCCTACCTTGATGCTATGTTCACTCTATCTTGATCCTAGGTGTCCATCCATATATCAAGGCGGATCTTGTCAACCTTTTCATGCAACTTCCAGAACCTCTCCTTGTTTTGGGAGATTTTAACATACACCATCCTCTGTGGGGAGACCGTCTTACGCCTCCGAAGGCTCAGTGGCTGCCTGATTATCTGCAGCAGTTCTCTCTAGGATGTTTAAACATTGGCCTACCAACTCATGAACGATTTTGATACTCGTTCCTCTTCTTGCATAGATATCTCCTTCTGCTACATTTCCATCATACACCTATCTATGGGAGAGGTTATCTTTCCTATGTGGGAGTGACCATTGTCCAATTTTTGTCACATCTCTTAGCTCCACCCCTTCGCAGACCGGCCTTTGTTCTGACAGACTACGGAAATGCCTTTCCTCCCCGTGCTCGAAACCTTTCCGACGCCTGTTACAGCTTTCAGGTTTTTCCAGACTACTATTCTTGGTGCTGTTGAGACTAGTATTCCTCGCTCACAGCAGTGCCATCGTTCTGCTACGCCGTGGTGGTCTTGGGAGTGTGCACAGGCCGCTCGAGAAAAACGAAAACTATAGATCGTACAAACTGTTACCATCCCAGTCAAATCTGATCTTATTTAAGGCCGCTACTGCTCGATCTCGTCACATTAACAAAAGGACTCGGAGACAATACTTTCGTACTTACGTCTCTAACGTCGACTCATCCACTTCTTCACTTTCTATTTACAAGGTTGTTCTGAAAATCTCCTGCAAGCACCACATTGATCCAGCAATCGTTTTTAAACACGGCCCGGAAGTGGTCAGTGCACGGGATGTGGTTGCAAACGAATTTGGGTATCACTTTGCGACTTGCTCCAGTGGGTCTAGATACAAGGAACCATTCCATTCTCATCCCCTGTTGATACGTCCTCCGAACTTTTCGACTCACCCCCCTCCCTGGCGATAATCCTCCTTATAACCACCTTTTTACGGAGGCGAAATTCCGGGAGGCCCTTGGGGCGTGCAAGGATTGAGCGCTGGGGTCGGATGGCGTCTCTTACCAGATGTTGCGCCACCTCCACCCGTCCGCCTCAGCTTTTCTTCTCACCTTGTACTAGCGCATCTGGGTGGAGAATATTTTTCCACCAGTTTGGCAAACGGCGCACCGTCCCCATTCCCAAACTGGGAAAAGACCCGAATTTGACGAATAAAAACCGCCCTATTGCATTGACATGACACACATGCAAAGTGATGGAAAAAATGGTTGCCAACCGTCTTCTCCCGACTCTGGAAAAAATCAGGGCTTTCTCCCCTCCAGTTTGGTTATAGGAAACACCGCACTACTCTCGACTCGCTTCTTCGCTTGGATCTTGACGCACTCGAGAAGCCTTTTCAAACGACAAAAAAGTCCTGGCGGTTTTCTTTGACCTTGAGAAAGATTATGATTCCACATGGAGATTGGGGTCCTCCAAAAGTTTCATTCCTTGGGCCTGCGAGGTCGGCTTCCTCTTTTTCTCCAGAACCTGATGACCAACAGATCCTTTCTGGTATGGTGCAACTCTGCATTCTCTATAGCATTTTCTATGGCAGAGAGGGTGCAGCAGGGTAGTGTCCTCTGTGCGATACTTTTTGCACTGGGATTCAATGATGTGCTCTCCAATATCTCCTCCCCAGTCCGATGCTCCATTTATGTGGATAATCTGGCAATATACATCACTGGAGCCAGGCTCTCATACATGGTGCGCCATTTCCAACTGACTATCGATAAACTGACCACTTCTTGTGATGCACAGAGCTTTGTGTTCTCCACGCAAAAGCTAAGACCGTGCTTTTCTGCCGGTAGATAAACCAACTGGGTGGTTGAGAGGAGCTGCCCCCCCGTCATTGGTTCTTTACGGCTCTCCCATTGCAGTAGAACCGCAGGTTAGATTTTTGGGGATGATTTTTGATGAGCGACTGTTTTATCTTCTTTATATCTAGCGACTGAAAACCAGCTACTACTGACGACTGGTTTTTCTTCGTCACCTTACTTCTATCACCTGGGCAGCTGACTGAATGATTAAGCTCAGACTCTATATCGCCTTGGGTAGCTCCAGGTTAGACTACCTACAGGCCTCCTGGATTCCATCAAAAATAAGGGTCTCCGTATTGCGACAGGGGCTTTTCGTTCTTAGCCTAAGGAGGGTCTGGTGGCGGAGGCTTGCGTTTAGCCTCTTTCTCTTATGTGTTATGCCTCTGTCTACTGATAGCTCCGACAACTGACTATGACGCGGCATTGATTATATTTCCATCCTTGATGCGGTGGCATTTCGCCAACCATTTTGGCCATTTGCATCGGTGGTGGCAGGTGTATTTGAATACCTCCAGATTCCACTTCGAGCTGTTTTGCCTTACTCGTCTGATCATTATGGTTAAATCCACCCCTCTGATATGTGCTCATTTTCTAAGTCTGATCACCCTTCCCTCCTCAATGCCGTCTTCTCCCACCAGGCGAGTCATGCAGCCTCGATGGTTGTCTTTACTGATTGCTCCAAGACTAACGATGGTGTGGGAGCATCGGCTGGATTTCCTGACCCCACTCTGTCCCATACTTTGCCTTCCTGCTCTTCTATCTTTACGGCAGAGCTGGGGCACTGCTGCTTGCCATTTCTAAGAGTCCTCATTCTTGACGGAGCAGACCACGCCACCATCTTTGCTGACTCTCAGAACTCGCTTGTCGCAATTCAACAACGGTCCCCTAGGAATCCCATGGTTTCCATCATACAACGTTTGTTGTGCAGACTCATTGCCCGTCGCAAGGTTTTGGAATTCTCTTCGGTTCCCTCTCACGTAGGGGTTGCAGGTAATGAGCGAGCTGATAGGGCAGCAGTTCAGGCTGCGGGCCTCCTTCGAGACCTCCATATAGGACTTCCCTCAACCGACTACTACACCCCATCAAAAGTGGCTTCCGGTCCTGCTGACAAGCCTGTTAGAGTGAGGATCTGCTGGGTGAGGATCTGCTGACATGACTCAGAATTGGCCACACTCATTTAACACATGGGTACCTTTTCAAATGGCCACTTCTACCATGGCGGCTATGAGACTTTATACAATAATTTTTCACATAACGATTAGTCTTTGATGAGGAATTTATTCTCTTCTTTGAATGTCTTAGGAAAGAAGCCCATATTATATCAAAGAAAGAGGAAAACTACTACTATTTCTTATGCCTGGAATTCGATTCGATCTTAGTATCAAAGCTCGGGAGAAGTGACAGTTTCCTTTTTAAACGCAGATTCTTCATTATCGCTTAGTAAAACCCGCCTCATTACAAAATTCATGTACTATAAGTTTTCTCCATTTGGTGGCTCGTCTGGTAACTTGTGATGCATGCAAATTGATAGATATTTTGACTTATTCAGTCTATATAGCTTCACCATATTCTACAAATATCATTATAGATTTAGTTGACATTTCTTTATATTTGTTGTTTAAAAAGAGCTGGTGTAAGTAAATGATTTCTGTAATATTAGCAAGATTTTTTTTCTCGCAGGTTTAGTTTTAGCATTTATTAATTTTGAGTATTTGAAAAATAATTTAAAAATCAATACAGGTCGAGTAACCCCAGTATTCCAACTCTCATTTCTCGTCATAACCGTGATATACTTATTTATATATACCCTCCTGTAATATTTATTTTTTCATTAATAAAACTCGACTTTTGTATGGACAAATGAAATTATTAAAATTCGGGATTTCTAAAAAGTGTTGCAAATACTTCCAGAAGGTCGATTAAACTAGCACAAAAATAAATTCCATAAGTGTGTATGTATACAAGTTTTTCATCGAATGTTAACAGAGATATTTAAACCTGGCTGTGAAATCGTTACAAGAATAATCTGATTATTTTGAATTTCAGATTGACTACGACTCCACAGTCCTCATGAAATTATTTGTCAACAAAGAAATCGTTCCACTTGAAATTATAACTCTCAAAAAAAATTCGCCGGGAATATTTTTTTTTTAGTTGGCAATGCGTACTAATTAAAAATCTGAATTTAAAACAAATTTAAACATAAAAATTATCCCTGTGCTCTTCAAGAGAGAAATTCAATTCTTTGAAGGAAGTATTTGAAATCTTGAAAAAACATTTAATACAAGAGAAAATTTTTTACAGATGAATAAAACTTATAAAAGCACTTTTAAATTATAATTTTTATCTTTTAAGTTGAAACTGAACAAATCTGGGAGCAAATGAAGGAAACAGTTGTTAGCAGTGCAAAGGAACTATGTGGATGTGCTAAAGTAGGAAGTAAGAATGTTAACAGTGAATGGTGGAATGAAGAGGTGATGCAAGTGGTTAAAAGTACTTAAAGCCAATGATGAGATTTCAAAAGAAAGATGTTTAGAATTATATAAGGAGGAAAAAAGAAATACTAAAAGGTGCATACGTAGGAGAAGAGAAGAGGTAAATGAACAGTTTGGAAGGAGGATGAATGGGGACTTTGAAGGGAATAGGAAGCTCTTCTGGAAAGATGCGCGAAAGGTTAAGAATGAGAATAAGGGGAACCTGCTTAGAAAAATGAATAGGGATGGTGCTTTTGTAACTGATGAAATGGATGTGTGGAAAGAACACTTCGAGAATCTGTATATTAACAGTAATGAAGAGGTGATAGTGAATGTCTGTGGGTTTGATAGTGCAAGAAAGGATAGGTATTTTGGGGGTGAGGTCATTAGCAAGGAGGATATAATGGGTAGAGTGGGAAAGTTGCAGAATAGTAAATCTGCAGATATGGATGAAATTACTGGTGAAATGATCAAGAACGGAGGCGAGATGGTGATTGATTGGATTTGGAAGTTGTGTAATATAGCGTTTATGGAGGGTATAGTTCCGAGGGATTGGAGGAGAGCAGTAATAGTACCCTTATATAAGGGTAAGGGAGATAAAGGGGAACTGTAAGAATTACAGGGGAATTAGTTTATTGAGTGCTGTAGGGAAGATGTATGCTGGTATTTTAGTCAAAAGAGTTCGTCGAGTGACTGAAGGACACATTGGTGAAGAACAATGAGCGTTTAGGAGTGGTGAGGATTTGTGGATCAAATCTTTACATTGAAACAAATGACTGAGAAAATGAGGGAGAAGAATAAATTGTATTTAGGTTTTATGAATTTGCAACAGGCGTATGATATGATTAATAGGGAAGCTCTATGGCAGGTGTTAGTAATATATGGTGGTGGTGGTAGGCTTCTGAATGGAATCTTGACACCATTTATTCTTACACATGCTTCACTATCGTGATTGGTTTAATATTAATAGCGCAGTGAGGCAGGGATGTGTTATGCCCACTTGGTTATTCAATTTGTATATGGATGGGGTTATGAAAGAATTAGAGATAGGGGTGGCAGGAAATTGTGTTAGAATGATGGAGAATGGAGGATGCCCTACCTATTATATGCGGATGATTTGGTTTTGTGTGGTGAATCTGAAGAGTTTGAGAATATTGGTAGAGAGACTTGGCAGGGTGTGTAAAAGGAGGGGTTTGAAAGTAAACATAGATAAGAGTAAAGGTTTATGGTTTGTGAGTGAGGACCAGTCGCTCGGTGTGAAGTTATGTTAGATGGTGAGCAGCTGGAACAAATGTCTGAGTTTAAATACTTAGGATATATGTTGGATGAAAAGGGAACAGATGATGCAGAATGTAGTAGGAAAGTTATGAATGGCAGGAAGGTGGTTGGTGCAATTAAATCGTTGGTGGATGTAAAGGGACTAAGTCTTGAGTGCGCTAGGGTCTTACATGAGGTTGTTGTTGTTACCTGTGTTAATGTAATAGTAGTGAGACTATGGTCTGGATAAGAAGTATAGATAAAGTTCAATGTGTTCAGATGGACAATCTTAGGGGCGTGTTAGGTGTGAAAAGAATTGATAAAATGAGGAATGAACGTATTAGGGAGTTATGTGGTGTGAAGAAAGGGGTAAATGAGAGAATAAATTAAAGTACGTTGAGATGGTTTGGTCATGTGGAAAGAATGAATGATAGTCAGTTGGTTAAGCGGATGTATAGTGGTGTGTGTGTTGGGAATCGACCGGCTGGGAGACTGAAGAAAAAAAGGATTGAGTCAGTAAAGGAATGTCTGGAGGAGAGAAACGAGAGTTTGGCAGAGGCAAGAATAAAGGTACATAATAGGAGTGAATGGCAGGGTTTTGTGAGGGGGTATGGTTGTGACCCACCTGGGCCAGGGGATGAACTTTACACTTGTTGATAAGCCATAGCGAGGGTCCGTCGCGGTCCCGTGAAGCTCTACGGTGGATTTTCTGACTGTGACGAGTTCTCACTAATAGGTATAGAGGGGCGGTAAGACTAGGCTTTCTTTTCGATGTCATATTCTTCTACTACTTCTCTTTTCCTATGCATGTCACGCACCTTACCCCTAGTCTTGGGGGGGGAAAAAAGGAGGATGATCTTTATTTAAATTAATTTTGAGCATAAAGTTGTCCATCTTAACATAACTGAAAAAATGTAAATTTTGAAAAACTAATTATAGTTTTTCAAGAAGAAGCAATGACACTACTATTAATATGAGAGGAGTTGCAATAAAGAAATATTGCTTTTTAAATTTTTAATAAATTGAAAAGGTAAAATTGTATACAAAATATTATTTGAAAGATCACATTAGTCAATAAATTATTTAATGCCCTCTATTATATTACCGTAAAAAAAAAAATAATAATAAATAACTCAATCCAGATTCGAGCCTGGATATTTATAGAGCTAGAAATATAAATACAAATTAATAATAAAAAAAATTATATTTTAGGATATAATATATTCTAAACCACACACACAATTTACAATTCTTAAACTAAAGTATTACACAAAAATAGCACCTTTGAATTTAAAAAAAAACAAAAAAAACGTTAAAATAACTTTGGTAACCTTAAATATTGTATTTTCTAGAAAAATATTTTTCTATTCACTGCTGTTGGCTAACAGTCGAGTATTAAAACTTGTACAATTATTGTATGCATTTTTACTAACTCAATATTTTAATGCACTTAATCACATACTCAAACTTGATTTACCACTTTTACTTGTGGACATTATTCTAAATTACTTCGCTTCAGTTATTTAATAATGGTAATAAAGTTGATAATTATAAAACTACAGATCCATTCCACTTTTGAGGGTATATGAGACTTCATTAACAAGGATTAAGGGGCAAGCTCTTGGAGACAACTTCTTAAATGGTTTAGTTTGTAAATAAATCAAAATTCTAGATTTTAATGAACAGGTAAATACAGACATTAATATTTCAGACATTGATTCAAGGAAATTTTTCTTAGGAATGTCACTTATAAAAATTAAAAATTGCGTATTAATTAATTATATATGATAAAAGTGGAACTCGCTTCTATCCACTTACGTTACTCAAATGCGCACAAAAAAAAAACTGGTGAAAACTGAACAAATCTGGACGCAAATGAAGAAAGCCTTTGTTAGTAGTGCAAGTTAAGTATGTGGATGTGCTAAAGTAGGAAGTAAGAATGTTAACAGTGAGTGGTGGAATGAAGAGGTGATGCAAGCGGTTAAAAAGTAAAAAGAGGCTTGGTTGAATGTGCTTAAAGCCAATGATGAGGTTTCAAAAGAAAGGTGCTAGGAATTATATATGGAGGAAAAAAAGAAGACTAAAAGTTGCATACGTAGGAGGAAAAATGAGGTAAATGAACAATTTGGAAGGAGGAGGAATGGGGACTTACAAGGGAATAGAAAGCGAGAAGGGTCATGAATGAGAGTAAGGGGAATCTGCATAGAACAATAAATACTGATGAAATGGATGTGAGGAGTGTGTGTAGGGAACACTTCGAAAATCTGCATAACATTGGCAGTAATGAAGAGGTGATAGTAAATGTGTGTTGGTTTGATGGTGATTTTAGAAATAATTATTTTTTGAATGAGGTAATTAGTAAGTTGGTAATGGGTAGGCTGAGAATGTTAAAGAATGTAAATCTGCAAGTATAGATGGAATTACTGGTGAAATGATCAAGAATGGAGGCGAGATGGTGATTGAATGGATTTGGAAATTGTGTAACAAAACGTTTATGGAGGGTATAGTTCCGAAGGATTAGAAAAAGAGCATTAATAGTACCTCAAAAACTCACCAGCAACCTGTCCTGATAACATCTCTAACATTCACATTAAACACTTAGGAAATATCCCCCAAACTCATTTAACACACACGTACAACAATTCCATCAAATTGAATCACATTCCCTTCCTCAGGAAAAGAGCAATTATTATCCCAAAGTTAAAACCAGGAAAAGACCTCTCAAACTCCCTCTTCCTATCGCCCAATTTCACTACTATCCACTCTTGTGTGAACCCCTAGTAAAGCTACTACTGAAATGAATAAAACCACATATCCCCTAACAAAAGCTACAACATGGCTTCCAGCAAAACCACTCACAAACATTATACAACCAATAATAAACGGCTTAAATCTCAGACCCACACAAAAAACTCTACATATAAACAAGGCTTTCGACAGTCCCCAAACACAATCTAATATACAAAATAAGAAAATCAAGCATCCCCACTAATTTAAAGAAATGGTTATTCAAACTTCCTATCAGGAAGAACGGCTCAAATACTTGATCAATAACAAGAAATCACGCACAACAAACATTAAAAACGGTGTACCCCAAGGGGCAATACTATCCCCTACACTTTTCAACCGATTCACAGCAGATCTTCCGCAACCACACAAACATAACTTACGCCGATGACATCACCATAGCTACCACACACCCGAACTGAACACAGCAACCCTCCTAAAATACAAACTTGGTTAACGGACAATAGAATGTCTGCTTCACCAAACAAGTCCTCTATCACACTAATCACAACAGATCACCAACTCGTAACTACGAATCCCCAAATCTTCATAAATAACATCGCAATTCCACTAAACAAAACACCCAAAATATTAGGAATAACACTGGACACACATTTAACTTTCACAAAACACACAGAAAACATTACAACTTCAGCAAACAAGGAAGCTAAAAATTCTAAGAACCATAGCAGGCACTGACATCAAAAATAACAAAAGAGATATCCATCACCTTATATAAACAATTTATCCGCCCATCACTAAAGTACGCTTCACCAGCATGGCATCCATTATTAAACAAGGGAAACATGAGAAAGCTCCAAGCAACTCAAAACAAGGCACTCGGAATTATAACAGGATGCACAATTACAACACATCAACAACACTTACACGACGAAACAAAAATGCTACAATAGACAAACACCTAGAAATGATAGGCACCCAATTTTACGCTAAAGCACAGATCCCACAACACCCCTGTCACACTGCACTCTCTAACCCAACTCACCACAGACTAAAACCACCTCCATCTTCCCCATCGTTATTATACAAACAAATCCTAAGTAACATCCAACCACCACAAACCAACACCTCATACACCATCCAAATACACACTCACCTAACAGACCAATATTTAAGAAATCAACAACCAAACAATATGCTAAATGATACCTCACCAGTAACAGCACCCGAGTTTAACTCACTTCCAATAATAACCACTCCATCATCTTTAGCCAAATTAAGATGTGATCACTACCCAAACTTGCAATACTACAAAAATAGATTCAACATTAACCAAACTACCTGAAATATCTGCATACAATGCGACCAGGCCCCGGAAACTGTGTATCACTTCTTCCTAGTTTGTCCCTCTAACCATCATTCCAGAACAACCTTGGAAATCATAGCCTTATGCGATTTGTGGATGAAGCCGGGGGCGTACCTTAGTGAAGTATGGCCACTCTGATGAGGGTGGTCAGGGGGGGGGGGGGGGGAGAGAAGGTAAGAAATATATATATATATATATATATATATATATATATATATATATATATAAACGTCTCGTGGCGCAGAGACTGAGTCGCCGACTCTCATACGAGAGGACGCTGGTTCAAATCCTCCGCGTAGCAGTTGGAGTTTTATCTACCTGGGGGCTAGAATTAAAACTCGACTGCGAACATGTTGGTGACGCTGGTTTGGGATAGCCGGCCCTAAAGTTCGATTTCCTGTAGTCTCCCGTGTTACCATCTTAATAGGGGATAAAGCACGTTAAAAGGTAGTTTATATATATAATATATATTGGAAAGAGGACAAAGTGCCATTTCCTCAAAGTACTTGTGCAGTTACATATGCTAGTGTAAAAATAACTTGTAAGAGAAGCCCTTTTCCATCCCTATTTAGATGTCAGGGAATTGGGCATTATCCCATGAAAGCCATAGACTAGGGGATTTGTTAAAGGTGCAGAAACAAATAGAATTTTCCAGAAAGGTATGGTCATAGCGAGGTCTGTGGGTAAAGTGTAACTGACTGGGGGGGGGGGGAGAATACTTTCGAATCATTCCTCTTATTGAAGGAGTGGTAATTCAAGTTTATTATGGAGGTAAATGTTTATAAGTACTTCATGCGAGTTCGAAGGTCAATGCGACGTAACCTAGCAGTTTCAATTTTGTAAAGCGAATTACTGGCTCTTTTGTGCTCTTTATAGATTTTCTTTATTCTTGGTTTGCTTAGGCACCTTTCGGCAACCAACATGGTGTCATCAATGACCGGGGAATACTGGTTTATGCTTGAAATAACCATATTTAGAAAGATCTTAAATGCTGTGGTTTCGAAAATAAAAGAAAGATCGAAACTGGTGAGCAGGCACAACCGCTTACCAAGGCAGGACGCAAGCTATGAACCAGATTTTCGAGAACCACAAAAGGGATAACGTAAAGAACACACAATTTTTTGCATTCAGCTCAGACATGTGTGAGCTTCTTTAGAAGAATTTATGAAGTCAAGCATAAGTGAAAATTTTTGCTGTCTTCAAAGTCATAACAAACATCTGACGGCTTAACACTAGTTTTATAATTTCTTTGGTATGCCTAACTGTCTCGTGAATTTTGGCATCTGTACCCTTTCAATTTATATTTGAAGCTGCTGAATACCATATTATTCAACCTAAACAACTTCCCCAATATATATAAAATTAGACAAACTTTTTTTTATGGACATTTAATATTTAGTAAATTAACTCGACCTAACCACAATCTAATTTTGTAAAATGTCTGTCAAAATTCTACATGCATACATGTACTGTCAAATTTATGCAAATTTATCATTTATCAACCTGAACACATTTAATGCACTTCCATCCCGTTACTGAAGAGTAGTTCTTTATGTAACTCATTTTTATTTACATATATTATCTCTTCCTAATCAACATAAAACTCATAAGAGCGTCATGGTATGTTGGTAATAATGCTACAATAATAATAATAATAATAATAATAATAATAATAATAATAATAATATTAATAATAGAACGCCTCGTGGCGTAGGAGGTTGACTCGCCGACTTTCATGCGAGAGGATGCTGGTTCAATCCTCCGCGTAGCAGTCGGAGTTTTATCTTCCTGGGGGCAAGAATTAAAACTCGACTGCGAACACGTTGGTGGCGACAGGATTGGGATAGCTGGCCTTAAAGTTTGATTTCCTGTAGTCCCCCCGTGTTACCCTCTGAGAAGGGGATAAAGCATTTTAAAAGGAAGTTTTTTATAATAATAATAATAATAATAATAATAATAATAATAATAATAATAATAATTATAATAATAATAATAATAATAATAATAATAATAATAATAATAATAATAATAATAATAATAATAATAATGTTTTAAAGTTTTCCTTTAACCTGATAATATTCATAAATCAAATTACTGAGAACATTTCTCTGACCAAATGAGTAAATTTGTCTCTTCTCACAAAGTTTGTCAACTTCAGAGATACTTGACGATGATGATGTAGATTCAGCAGGACACTGAATTGGCGCGTAAGGTAAAATAATAGATGGTTCAACGCCCCGTAGTACATGCAAATCGGTGTTCTGCAAGAACATTTCATATACAGTTATATTGTATGTTTTTTTGTCATTCTTCAAATTTTTTTCTGAACGGAAGAGAGGAACGTTTCTCCAAATTAATGTTCGAGCTGTTCAAAAATAAATATAATGAATTAAAGTTATTTTAAAATAAAGATTGAATATATAAGAATTATTTATAACATTTAAAACTGAGTATACCTTTTTTCTTTTTAAAAAAACACATAATAAAAAAAAGAAGCAAAGTTAAAAGTTAAACAAACTAATACAAAAATGAAAATTTACAAGTTAGGCATCTATGGAAAGAACAATATTTAAAATTAGAGATCTGATCTAAAATTTAAATGATGATGATAATAATTTTTTGGTTGGTGTACAGCAATCAACACTGCACAACGGAAAAGCTGTGATATTGGGTCAGGAAACCAATATCAGGGACGCCTAGATGAATCGGAAAAGGTGATTAGAGAAATTAGTTTAAATCTTATAGAATATAGATACTTTTACTTTTTGTAGGAAGACAAAAATGCCATCGCTCTCACAGGGCAGGAATTCTAAAAGGAGAATCTGAAAACGGATCTCGAAGATATAGCATGTAATGCAAGGAAGAACCGGGAACGGGAAGCCATCAAAGCACGACTGCTAACCAAGATATTGAAGGGGTTAAATTCTGGTCTTGAATAACCACCTTAAATAGAAGAATATTAGATGTTGAAGAGAGTAAGCGTTGTCACGATAAAGTGGCGTTTCTTCCCGGAAACTGCTTAGGATTCGTCAGTGGTGCTAGCACTTTCCTGCACCAAACGCCAAATAACTCCCCCCAGTGACAATGCCGCGAGCACTCTCCGAACCTGGAAGGACGACGGGTAGTAACGTTGGCCGTCAGGTGAGAGTTAGGTGTGCACACATTAAGGTCACCGAGAAGGCTTCGACCACTCTGTACTCTTATGAGCAGTTAGTCCGCACTTGCAGAAACTTGAGAAGTACGGTACAGGATGACCGAACAGAGTAGCGCCCAATAGAAGAAACTTGATTTGATGGTTGTTCGGTGATTTGACGGGTTTTCGGAATCACCATTGATGGTTGTTCTGTGTAACATTTGATAGGTGCTCGGTGTCACTTTTGCTAGAAGTTCGTGTCGCTCCAGGATCACCAATTTGAAGGGGTTAAATTCTGGTCTTGAATAACCACCTCCAATAGAAGAATATTAGATGTTGAAGAGAGTAAGCGTTGTCACGATTAAGTGGCGTTTCTTCCCCGAAACTGCTTAGGATTCGTCAGTGGTGCTAGCAGTCTCCTGCATCAGACGCCACAATATATTGAACAAATAAAGGTCTTTGGAAGGGACAAAACAGACATACAGGGGTGGCCAGTCTCCAGACATTTAATGGTCATAGCTGAAAGAGCGAAGACCACCTCTCTCTATGACGATTACGGCGGTAAGAGGAGGGATTTGAATCTGCGGAGTTTGGTACCGTCTAAGTCTTAGCATTTCTACCAACAGATACAAAATTCTCGTCAAAGGATAGAATAATAGTCGGTTCCAGGAATACGACCAATTGTCAGGGTCAAGAGAAGGTATGTCGAACCGTCGGTTGGTGTGCTAGTGTCAGCAAATTCATTGCCAGAGATGCCGAAGTGAGGAGCCAATAAAAAGTCATGGTTTTCTTCCAAGTTTGAAGCAAATGGAGAAACCTCTGTATAACATGGAATAGGTGATTTTTGGTTGATGAGTCCCGAAGATCTTAAATGACTCATCCATATCAAGGACTATAATTCTGGAAATCGTCAGGGACAGCTCCATCACGAAAAATTCATCCATGAATGTTTAAAAGCAAGAGGGGGAGAGGGCGTGGTTGGGAAAGGCAATCAAAGCATCCACACTATCCGCTGTTCCGGAGTCATCAGTGTACGCAGGTGCTGATCCTGCATGGTGTTCAATGTGGGTGTGTGATGAAGTCTTGAGGAGATCCGGGTGGTGGGCGAATTTTGTAAAAGATGACAATGCCAAATAAACCTGTGGGGGCGGGTACAACCACACTGCGAAGCCAGTGTTATAGAGAATTAAGCTGAATGTAGTAGGAGCCCGTTTGTAGATTCTGAACAGAATCCTTTTTCACGGTTTAGCTTTGGCACATTCCGGAAGTGTAAAGGAAGAGGTCTAGCCTTTCAGTTTAGAAGAGTGAAATGATATGTGTCGTGAGGAATCTCATCCACTAAGTCTAGAGTATCAAAGCCGAAGTAGAAACCTACATTGGAAGTAGCCAAGGGAGGGTCAGTTGAGAAACCCGAAGAAAGATATAAGTTGTCTTTAAGTGGAAAATTTATTTTGAGTTTTTCATGAAAAACAAACACCAATAAACTACAACGTTGTAATAAACAAATAGAAAAACAATAAAGTAAATGAAATAAACACATAACTGCTCTGCAAAATGACTGGAAATAACAAACTCTATAAGGAAAACGTATCAATCCCTCACACCTGAAACAAATACAGGGCATGGAGACTGCACTCACACCGAACGAATGAGCTGCGGTTGCGAGAGACAGCGCCCAATCTCCATCCGTGCAGCACTTAGAGAGAATGTGGTTAGCTCATGTTCGTGTCTCCTACAAAAGAGCAGAATGGTCAAAAGAAAAAGGACCAGTTTATAATCTGCACCTTCAGCCATTGGGAGAATCACGTGGTGGGTCCAACGTCAGGATACGGACTGACATCACGAATGATGTTGGGGCAGCAGGAGAGAGGAGTGAGGGATGCCCCTGAAGGGGTACATGGTATTACAAACATAAGTACGTGGGAGGGGTAAGGGTGGTAACGAAAATGAGTAAATCTGGAAAACAATTAGACAATAATAATATTTTTTTTTAAGTTGGAGAGGAGTAGATGTACAGGGACCACCACAGCATATAGAAGATGCGGCTAGACCGTGTCATTAAACTAAAATCAGGGGAAGTCCCTATCAAAACGTCATAAAAACTGTGCTGAGAGAATTAAATATTATAGACAATATTTAATTAGCAAAGGAAGGCAAAAATGCTGTCGCATTGAAAGCAAAAGATTCAGAGAGGATGTGTGCAAGGCGATGCTGGATAGGAACAGCATACAAACCAGGGAAGAACGTGCATCTGAGGGCCGAGAGAGCATCGCAGTTCACAAATATATGAAATATCGAAAAAGGGCAAGTCATGCAGCAAAATAGGCAAGACCGAGGACCATCTAGCGTTATGAGAAAACCATGGCCTCCTCTCCCAAAACCCAACCCCGTGGGGTGGGCTGTGTGCGTGGCCTTGGAAAACCCCCCGGAACTTAGCATCCAGTCCCTAAGCTGACAAAATAAAAGTCGTGCACCACACAGATAAGAAGGGAAGCCCAGATCTAACATACAAGTGAGGGACAACCTCCTCAGCGGTTAGCCAAGGTTCGGTCCCTAACAATAGGCAGCCAGGAGAAAGACGAGAACAACCTGTACCCTCACCCACAGGGGAAGGAGGGCGAGATGGGCACAAAATACGAGCAGGGACGGCAACACGATAGCATTAGATTCGAGAGGGAAGGGGGAGGACTTCCATAAGAGAGATCAGGAATACGTAGGATAGTACTTACAGAAATGGAAGAGGAGAGAGACAAACTGGGGACAGGAAAGGGATTTAGAACGGCATGCAATAATAATAATAATAATAATAATAATAATAATAATAATAAAATGGGATGTAGGGAAAGAACCAAAGGGGTGGGGGAGGGAACAGACAAAAATATTAACCTATGTCCCCCCACTACAGCAAAGTGTATACTTAAACGGAAGGATAATAATAATAATAATAATAATAATAATAATAATATAATAATAATAATAATAATAATAATAATAATAATAATAATAATAATAATAATAATAATAATAATAATAATAATAATAATAATAATAATAATAATAATAATAATAATAATAATAATAATAATAATAATAGTCCTCTATATAATAATAATAATAATAATAATAATAATAATAATAATAATAATAATAATAATAATAATTTTTTTTTTTGAGTGAGTGTACAGGAGCCACCACTGCGCACAAAAAAGCGGCGATACCGAGTCAGAAAACCAACTACGGGGGCAACTCCTAAACAGAACGCACGAAAACGGGAAGGCAAGTGTGGCGTCTGGGGCAGGAGGCTGCTAGCCCCACTGAGGAATCTTAAGCAGCCTCCGGGAAGAAACGCCACTTCATCGTGACAACGCTCACTCCATTCAACATCTTTTAATATTCTTCAAACATCAAAAAGTTTATTATTATTTGCAGTTGTCTTAGTAATTTAATCCCCTACAAATTTGGTGACCACCTGAAGTGACCATGAACACCCAGCGAACATCCATCAAATTAAGTTTCTTCTGCTGGGCGCTACTCTGTTCGGCCATCCTGTTCCGCCTGTACCGTTCAAGCTTCTGCAGGTGCGGACCAACTGCCAGTAAGAGTACAGAGTGGTCGAAGCCTTCTCAGTGACCTTAATGTGCGCACACCTAGCTCTCACCTGACAGCTGACCCGACATCATTTCAGGACGGGAGAGCGGAGTGTGCTCCTCGCAGCATTGTCACTGGGGGAGTCCTGTGGCGTCTGGGGCAGGAGGCTGCTAGCCCCACTGAGGAATCCTAAGCAGCCTCCGGGAAGAAACGCCACTTCATCGTGACAACGCTCACTCCATTCAACATCTTTTAATATTCTTCAACATCAAAAATTCATCTATTATTGAAGGTGGTTTTGAGACTTCACCTTACCCCTTCAAATTGGTGACCACCTGAAGTGACCATGAACACCCAGCGAACATCCATCAAATTAAGTTTCTTCTGCTGGGCGCTACTCTGTTCGGCCATCCTGTTCCGCCTGTACCCGTTCAAGCTTCTGCAGGTGCGGACCAACTGCCAGTAGGAGTACGAGTGGTCGAAGCCTTCTCAGTGACCTTAATGTGCGCACACCTAGCTCTCACCTGACAGCTGACCCGACATCATTTCAGGACGGGAGAGCGGAGTGTGCTCGCGGCATTGTCACTGGGGGGAGTCCTGTGGCGTCTGGGGCAGGAGGCTGCTAGCCCCACTGAGGAATCCTAAGCAGCCTCCGGGAAGAAACGCCACTTCATCGTGACAACGCTCACTCCATTCAACATCTTTTAATATTCTTCAACATCAAAAATTCATCTATTATTGAAGGTGGTTTTGAGACTTCACCTTACCCCTTCACAAGTATTAAATCCTATAGAGCAGAGTCAATTCCCGAAGGAAAGCAAAAATCGCGTCACTGTGGAAATGAAGTGATTCTGACAATATATATGAGAGGCGGGACTGGACAGGTATGGTGTGTAACAAGGGGAAAACCCGGTCTCTGGAAGCCGCAAGGGCCACACAATCCACGAAAAGATGGCGTACCGAAAGGAGACACTGGGAACGGCAGAAAGGACATAAAGGGGGATGCTCCCTTGCCATAAGATAGCTGTGAGTGAAATTAGTATGGCCAATTCGCAAACGAGCCAGGACCACCTCCTGGTGCCGACTCCGGCGAAAAGACGATGGCCAAATCCCCAGGAGAGGCTTTACGCTACGCAGTTTAGCACCACGATGATCGTCCGACCAAAACTCCTGCCAACAAGCGAGGAAGCCCCGTTTGAGTCGGGAGCAGAAATCAGCTTGGAGGTGTTCCAGCAAGATGCCCACAGGTAGTATCGCCGACAGGTAATTTTGCAGGTAGCGGCGTGATCATCGGCCCGTTCACGCCCAGGAATACCCACGTAAGAGATGGGACCAGCACCAAACGTCAAACACTTGTAGCATCTAAGCATATAGCAGCCCAATAACAATCAGAAACCTTGGATGAATTGGAACAACCAAAAAGGATGTCCTGGGTCAGTAATCGATAATATAGTAGTGCAAGCAAAGAGCAACTACTGCGCAGTCAGAAAAAAATCCTATACGTGTTCAAGCAGAATCTACAGTGATCAGAAAATCCCTATTTAATATCTAAAGTTAGTGCAACTAACTCGGCCGTAAAGACGGGAGACGCGTCAGAAGGGATAGTGTGGGACACAGTAAGGTCTGGAAAGACGGCTGATGCACCCACCCCACCCTCTCGCTTTGATCCGTCGGTGTAGACGCTCACAGAGCCCCCATTGAAGAGCCAGGTGAGACAGAAAGGAAGGGCCTTCAGAGAGACGGGTTGGTTCCCCGGATTTTGATAAGGCAAACAAACTCATGCACACCACAGGGGGCGCATACAACCAATAAGGGCAGACATCTTTCTTGCTTCTATATGCTTTAAAACACCCGCACAGACACAGAGAAAACCGAAGACAGACGCCACAACCTCAGCAAACGGCCCCAATAGGCCAGGGCTACGAGGAACCTCAGCGATGAGAGGTGACAAAGCCGATGGCTTGGGGATTTATAGACGGAGAAACAAGGAGCCACATGAGATATTCTCTTTTTCACGTAAAGACAGCGGGCATCACCCCAGCCCCTTTCCACCTCCAAAAACTTCTCCTTTGCGAAAGAAACGAAACGCCCCAAGTGATATCCGCAGACCCTCATTCTGTATCGGCGACGAGAAGGCGTAAGTACGCAAGAGACGTCTGGCCATAAATCGCACACGCATAATCCAACTTTGACCCTGACCAACATGATCAGCAGACGAAGCATGACCTTACGATCAGCCCCCAAGATGTAGAGTAAGCGTGGCGTAGAGGTCCAAAGAGCGCGGCAGTTAAGTTTCAATTGAGATATGAGGAGAGATAAAGTCAGAGCGAGCATCCAATAACAGGCCCAAGAACCAAAACCTCCGACACAGGGCGGATGGAGGAGCCATACAATGGTCAGCAAGGGAGACAAATCACCCCTACGATCTCGCTTACCACCTCTACGGAAAAGCACGGTCTTTGTCTTAGTGACGGAAAAAGTAAAACCCCGTGAATCACTCCACGAAGTCACCCCATTGACGGCCAGTTGCAGCTGACGTTCCATGCATAAAAGTTTCACTCCAGAAACATACAACGCCAGGTCGTCCACATATAGAGAAAGCACCGAACGGAAGATGGGATTCTAGCAATACACCATTGAAAACGACAGCGAAAAGCAGAACGCTGAGCACACTTCCCTGGCGGCACCCCCCTCGACCATGTCAAAATGACGAACAGAGTTGTACCACAGCGAACCTGGAAAGATCGACCTGTCAGAAGAGACTGAAGGTAGGAAGATGGGAAGCTGTCCCCTAAGGCCCAGCGAGTGCAAAGGTATGGAGAACTCCCATTTCCTCCATGTGAATCATAAAAGCCTTCTCGGATCAAAGAAAAAACACTAGGACCATTTTATTTAGAGGAAAAAAGCCTCACGATATCGTGGTCCAACCGGAGAAGAGGTTCCATGTGTGGATCGATGAATTCCTAACCCAAACTGATGCGTCGGAAAAAGCACGCACGCCTTCCAACGTCGGGAGAAAGACGAATAGCCACCATCTTTTCCATCAACTTACAGGTTTGACAAGTTAGAGAAATGGGACGTTGGTGTCCGCGATTGTAGGGTCCTTAACTGGTTTGGAAATGGGAATGGTGTAAGCCGTTAGCCAAACTGGGGGAAGACCCCTCCACCCAACACGATTATATAAAGAGAGGAGAAAACGCCGAAGCAAGAGGCCATGGATGACGTAACATTTGGTAGGAGAAACCCTCAGGGCCAGGCGCTCAATCCTTACAAAGGCGGAGAGCCTCCTGAAATTCCGCCCTCGTGAAAAATCGATTATAAGGATCCTCACCAGGAGGAACAGAAAAGTCCGGGAAAAGAGTGCGGGCGCGGATCGATCGGAAAGCCTCACGATACGAGAATCGCTGCAGCAAGCAGCAAAATGGTATCCCAGCACATCGGCAACCATTGCCCGGAGCGGAAATGATGTCACAAGGGTGCGGGCCACAGCTGATGATTGTCGGTGGATCCCTGTAGTGCTTTCGCGAGAGATTTTGCGCACAACACCATACAACGACAATGGGGCGTAGATGATTGGACCGTGGAAGCGTAGGTTCGAAAATACTTTTTCCTGGTCCTCCTGTTTATACACGAGACGAGCAGCAGCGGCCGTTAAAAGCAGGACTCAACTATAGAAGACTGAACACTAGATAGGATGTAAATATTCTATGTACAGAAGGATAGAACGATTGAACGATATAGCAAAACGAATATAGCCAACGAGCGCAATACTCGCGTATACCACCCACAGGAGAAACCATGTAGCAAGAACGACGAGAACTAAGCAAAGAAAGAGCGCAGAGAGAGCAATAGAAAACACTCCAAGACAACAAACGACACACACACCAAGACAACAAAACATTATAACCCCGAACCAAAAATATAACCTGAACGCAATACCGCAGGGAGAAAGAAAAGAACAGATCAGTGAGCCGGACAAGAGCAGAAGAGAGACAATAATAAGTCTAGCAAGAATGACGAAAAAGAGAGGACCCAAATACAGCACATGCATCATAACGCCAGCTGGCTAATAAGGCGTTGGAGGAGATCAGGGCAAAGAAAGAAGTAAGGTAGATAGGGTAATGGTCACTGCCCACGAAAAGGTAAGCGACCCTGTCCCACCAGAATTTCGTCACATGAAACGAAAGAGAAGCAAAAACAAGGAGATGTACAACAAACCAGAAGGAAAATACAGAAGTGTCAAAAACATTCAGAAAGTATAAGGTAAGCCTGGTGAGCATCCAAACGAAAAGACACCTGACAAAAAACACCAACACGACACCCAATCCGACATTAGGTGACGAACGCGAGTCACCCCACAAAGGGGTGCGAATATATGCAAGTCCCCCAAAACCAACAAAGGGGGGAGGGAGGTTTCGAAACAGACGGAAAAGATCCTCTCTCGTGCAAATGTCAACTAGGCGCAAGGTAGACAGAGCACAAAAGTAACGGCGGAATCGAGGTGACACGGGGCAGCTACCGGGGTAAACGAGTTGGAATGGAATATGGGTCGAAAGGAACGATTCGCTGGAAACAAGAATCGCCGCACCACCCCTATCATAGCGCCACGATTTTGGGAAGCGAAGGCAACCTATATTTGGACGGCGGCAGAAAAGCACGGTTACGCAGTGCAATTCTTGGAGGCAGATGGCCTTTGGAGTATGCAATTCATAAGTCTACCCCAACCTCTTCGAAGTTCGGGTAGTAACCACGGCAGTTCCAATGAAGAAACTTAGTCATTGAAAGAAAGAAGAAGGAGCGATCAGTCCGCAAGGCGGTCTGTCACAATCGTTGATATGGGATGGCTTCAGCTTTCTTTTTAGAAGCACGCGTTCGAACGAAGGCGCGGGTCACTAGATGCCCCACGAGCGGGCGCCTTATAGCCCGGCGGAAGAGGAAGGTCATGAGAATTGACAAAGGTTTTATCCTCAGATAGAGAATGATCACTCCCACCACTGCTGGAAGCGACCCCGCCAAAAGACCGGCCAAAACCAATCTCCACTTTCAGAGGGTCTAGAAAGAAGATACGTCTCTCAACGGGAGACAGGGGAATTCCCCAACCATCGTCCAGACGGGCGCAGAAGGCACAGGTGTACACACCCCTGAAGACTCGTTATGGGCGGAGTCTCATCAGGGATGGCAAGAGGAGAAACCAGACAAGGAACGGGGGAGGAGGCCCGAAGCACATCCTCACAAAGTTCAGCGGCCTGCGGGGGAAGCCCAGAGAAGGACAGCGGAGCAGAGGCAGGGGAGGAGACAGTGCTATCTCCCCCAATGGCACCGGAATCCTCCCGAACAACAGGGTTCTCGGACTCACCGTGAGGGTGCACAAGAGGTACAATGGGGGTGGGACCTGGATCCCAAGTTGGCGAACATCAGAAGATGTAAGAGTCGGTGGGTACATTCATTGCGATATCAGAGTAGGACTCGGAATCGCTGTAGAATAAGGAACTGGAGGTTCAGATGCAGAAGCAAGGCCCGAAAAACTATCTGGGATAGCGAAACAGACGGAATGCTTACCACATCACCATGGCGTTTCGAGCGACAGGCACGTTTGGGCAAACCACCGGAGACCCGTCGGACGGGCAGAAGGCGAGGATTTTAAGAAATTCGTCGCCGATAATGAAAAGAGTAATGGCGCCTGGCAGAAGGAGACGTGACACGTTCAGGGAAGTCCACAATACCAGGAGAAGAACGGTTCAGCGGTTTCCCAGGAGACACAGGAGCCGGACGTTTACGGGAAACAGGCGGCAAAGGAGAGTCATCATCGAGCAGTAACGCAGGGGAAGCTTCCAAATCAGGAGAAGAACCAGAAATGGAAGAGCATACAACCCTGGGTGCGGCATGAACTTCAACCAAAGCCACACCATAGGATATGGAGGTAAGGACTGGGGAGTTGTGATGAGCGACAGTACGGATCATGTCGGGAGAATGCGGAGGCAGTTC
>JABUQX010054259.1:90000-95551 GCA_015478945.1 Trachelipus rathkii | reverse complement strand
CCCCTCGGCTGGGGCTTCTCAAAGCGGCTTCCACAAGCACTCCCCAAGCCGTTACAATTTTGAATCTTTTAACCCTAAAATGTAGGCATTGTTAGGCATTTGTATGCCTTCAGTATTTTTCCACTGGTAATTCAAGGAGTTTGAGAGCTTCATTCCCCCACTTAAGTGGGGGGGTATGGCACTTACATGCCCCGCTCCCTCTCTCCTCAACATGCATCTGGTAAACGAACGTTTAACAGATCAAAGTGGTGTCCCTGGAGTGCAGCTCAAACAAATTGCAAAAACAAATGGAAGAGAGCTTTCATTTGTGATAATTGCAATATGTTTGATAGCTAGACACACTGAATGCCTTCCTTAATTCTATTACAATCAACTCAAGGATAGAGGAAGGAAGATAGGTGGAAAACTACTTGAGGAGGGTAAATTACAACTACTAAATATTATTAATCAAAATTTTTGTGTACACAATCTTTGCACTTGCAAAATTTCTAATTACATAACCTTTGACCGAATTACCTGTAAAAGAAAAGATTAGTAAGAGGTTGTCTACCTATGATTTCTTTCTCTCACAATTTTATTATTTTTATTTTTCTGCTATTTTCTACTCTGATCGGCCTCCGTTAAATGGTAATAGATCTTTATGTTTCTTAAATTCTCTGCTACAGGCTGACCATTTTTTAAGATATAAACTGTATTATTAGTGAAGCGCAATACCTTATAGGGCCCCTGGTACTTTTGTTCGAGCTTGCCTAAATTATATTGCTTGTTTCTTACAAGGACTAGCTTGGCTTCCTTCAAATTTTTGGGAACGAACACTGATCGGTTCTTCAAAGTGGCTCTCGGTGCCAACGGCTGGGCAAACAACCCTGCTAACTTGTTTAAATATTTATCATAACACATAGCTTCTCCAGGTCTCTCTGTGTCTATTAATCTTCCCGGTATATTCACGTTTTGGCCAAAGAGCACCTGAGACGCTGTGACACCATTTTCATTTAGAGGAGCCGTTCTTATTGCAAAAAGCGCAAACGGTAAGACTGATACCCAATCGTGATGTTTGAACTCATTTTCGCTTAACATGCAACGAAGGCTGCTTAATAAAACTCGATGCCTATTTTCAAGATTTCCGTTGACTTGTGGGCTTCCCACTGTGGTGCAGATATGTTCTGCCCCAATCATCTTACAGACCTCTTCAAACAGATGAGCTTTAAAGCATCCTCCATTGTCACTGAGGATTTTGTCAGGCACTCCAGTGAAAGGTAGAATCTCATACAATAATACTTTAATGACGCTTTCAGCATTCATCTCCTTTAAAGGAATAGCAAAAAGATAACAACTATACCTATCAATGGCCGTAAACAAGTATTTATAACCCCGGCAGGGGCTCATTTTTAATATGTCAATTTGCAACATTTCAAACTTATAGGTCACCTCTTTGAACTGTCCATAATTAGGACTAATAGTGCGAGCGCTTTTGTTTATTTGGCATTCATTACAAGCTCTAACGATCTCTTTAACCCGCGAGTGAATCTTCTCAAATACAAACTCCGACTTCACTGCAATTTCCGTTCTCTTAATCCCGAGGTGACCTTGCAAGTGCAACGTCCTTACCACTTCCGGTATACAGGTCTCGGGCAAAATGACACGAGAATACCCCAGTGACACGTCCACAAAAATCTTTAAGATTTCTTTATTAAACCAGAATTGCTGTTCTACCATTTTCAACCCACTTTTTTCTCGGTTATTGATTAATGACTTTATAAATGTATCTTCTTTTTGCTTTTCGCTTATACTTTTGTAGTCAATACTCTTTAGGAATCTATCTATAACTAACTTATTTCGTTTATTGCAGTCAGATATCAAATTCACGGTTAATTCTTCTAATATTTCTCTATTCTCTCTTTTATCATCCTTTTCCTTTTCTCTTTCATACCTGGATAGTAAATTCTTTTCTAAAGCGACACGTGTCTCGGGTAACATCTGCGGTTGGTTAAATGGCCGATCGGCATGCGTACTATTTTCTACTACTTCACGACAACTATTTTTATGGCCTTCCCCTATAGTAATATTTGTAGGATTTAAAGGGCTTGTGAATGAAATATTTACGAGGGGTTTTCCACTCTCTTTTTTGTTTGTTTGTTCGTCCGCTATTTGGAAATTTGGATTATTTTTAATGATATATTCGTTTAACGGATTGGATTTTATACTAATTAATTTGAAAATTACATTATAAGAGCTTAGTAAATTTAATTGACGGACTTGTTTTGCGTTTTGATTTAATACATCATTTGTTTTGTTATATAAGGTGATTAATTCTTTCAATTGAGTATATATCGTTATTTTCCTACCACTTAGTAGGTACCCGAATTTGTTAAACATTTTGTTTAGTATTAATAATTGTTTACTTATATCATCATATCTTTTTTCAATAGCCGACTGGGTGGATGAATAGAATGCATAAGGGCGGCTGTCTTGATCATCCCCCAGAATAACGCCTGATAAAGCATTTGACGAGGCATGAATGAATATTTTTATGGGCGTTGAAGTACCGGGGTAGGCTAATAGGCAGGAATTTTTTATAGCGTTTTGAACAGCGCTAAAAGCCTTCTCCGACTTTTCATTCCAAAATATTTTCTTTCTGGAGTACGCTTTACCCTTTAAATAGTCAGTTAATGGACCCATTAAATCTGCTAGGCACGGGAGCATTATTCTGTAAAACGAAAGTTTTCCTATTAATCCTCTCATTTCTCTAATATTTTGCGGTTTCTTATAAGTTACTATCTCTGCAACTTTCTCTGGATTCGCCCTAACACCTTCAGCGCTTATTATGAAACCTAAATATTCTACTTCAGATACTCCAAATCTACTCTTTTTTTCATTCACACAGATAGATAAATAATTTAATCTTTTTAATACAGTCTCAACAAGTCTTTCGTGCTCTTCAGCGGTTTCTGTAAAGAGTAAAATGTCGTCAATATATACGTGACAGTTTTTTAAGTCAGACAATAATATATTCACCATTCTTTGAAATGCTGCAGGCGAATTTATGAATCCCATCGGTAAAGAAGTATATATAAAGGTCCCGAGATTGCTGGTTATTGCAAAGTACTTCTGGCAATCAGGATGCAACGGAAGGTTGTAAAAGCCGCTCGTCAAATCTACCTTGCTGAAATAACGAGCACCTTTGAGTGCGAAAATTGCATCGTAAATATTTGGTAGACCGAATATATCCACCTCAGTTCTTTTATTAAGCTCCCTAAAATCTGTCACTAGTCTAACTCTCCCCCCTCCTTTATCCAAAACACTAAACGGTGCTGACCACGTGGCATTTGTTCTTTTCAACACACCTGCAGCGACTAATTGATTCAACTCCTTTTTTGTTGCTTCATACAGTTTGTGCGGTATTCGACGTCCAGGTAATCGTATAGGCGAACCTTTTATGGTAGGTTTGTATGGGAAAGCACAGGCCAACTCCCTCAATATCCCTTCTGGTATATCTCCCACTTTTTTCCCTCCCCCCAATTCTGTCTCCAGTTCACCTCCTCCTCTCATATCCCCCATTTCTTGTCCCCCATACTTAGAAAATATTTCAGCCCATTTTTTTCGTTGTTTTATTTTTAAATGAACATTCTCATCTAAATACGGGTTTAAAAATAATGTTTTATACTTATACAAAATATCATTAAGAGGAAAGAGTGGGCTAAAAGGCAAAGAGGTGAGAGTTTTAGGGGGAGATTCATGCGAAAGATCATGGGAGAGTGCGTTTATTTTTAAAGAGGATATAGAATGATCGGGCCTTAATAATACGGTATGGTTGGTATTAGGATCAATGAGTACATCGTTCTTAAAATCTATACCAAACCCAAAATGTTTCAAAAAAGTGATACCTAATATGTTTAGTTTTACATCTGCTATATACAATTTGTGTTTATATATTTTATTCAATCCTATGTCTAAATTTACATTAATATATTCAAACATTTATTTTGGTGCCATTGGCGGCTAAAATATGTCCTAGTGGCCGCTTCGACCTATGAATGGGGCTAGCACTGATCAGGTCGATCTCGGACCCGCTATCTAAAATGTAAAATTTATTATCAATTCTATTCAATACTTTATATAATTTAGAGCCAGCTACATCACCTTTAGAGAGAGGAGTGTTATTTGTTCTTTCTTGGACGGCTGAGATAATTGGTTCTCTGCACAAATTAGAATTCAAACATATACCACCCGTCTCTCTAAAAGCTTCGCATTCTGCGCTCGATGATAATACCTTCCGATCATTCTCATATCCGTTACTCAAATAATTATTAAAGAAAGTATAACCGACATGCATGATTAGAATTATAATTACATAATACTGATTATTAATTCTTCATTATTGTTAATTTTTTAATATATGAGCTACTGGCAATTTGGATGCTGTGGTTTTGATTCGTTGATATCGATTTCGCTTATATTGGCAATCGCTTTCGGGTTTCTCAACCTCACAGGTATTTACAATAGAATTTATTTTTTTGTTATTTATTTTAACTGGAATCTCACTGATTTATAACCTTTCATTTTATTATTAACATAATTAAAGTTCACATCATTCATTTTATTATTACTATTATTATAATTTTATATTTTTATTATTATTATTATTATTATTATTATTATTTTATTATTATTTATATTAATTTTAGCTAGTTTTAATATTGCCATGCTTGTTTTAGCATTAATTGAAAATCTTTTACATAATTATTAAACGATACTGTTTTACCTCGATCTACTTTCTTGTCGCGGCCATCTAGATGAGATGATGACCCAGATTTCAGTTTCCCTGAGTGGTGGTTGTATGATGGGGGTTGGCAGCAGCCCCCCCCTCGTGAGGGTATACCAGAGTATAAAGCGGGCATTCTTCAGACTCACATTTGTAAGCTTTGAGCCAATGCTTCTTATGATAGAAACAGACATTATTATAAGCATCATTATTCTGTTGTGAAGCATAGTTCTCATATCTACGTCTATGCTGGCTCCTACCCCTCCTTGAGTTTGGCTGCCAGTCATTGGCTGGCGGCTGCCAGCCAGTAGAAGGCGGCTGTCTCTGTGCCAGCTGGCTGAGTGAGTCGGCCACGCTTTTGGCTGTGTCCAATATGTTTTGTAATTGAGTCAAAATCTTCTGCTGAGTCTCCGCTTGTTCCTTTCTTGAGTCGCGTTCATGTGAGTAACTTCGTGAGCGGTTATTTTGGTGCGAATTGGTCTCCTCTGAAAGCTGATTCACATTTCCCCAGTATGGGGGATCTCTCCCATATTGGGGCATCGGTTGGAAATTTTTATGTACAAAGTTCTTGAAAAGATCGTCGGCCACCACCACAAGTTTATTGATGTCATTATCTTGAGCTAAGGAATACAGACTCATCTGGACCTGAGGCGGCATCTCATTAAGGAAGAGCTCTTGTGCGAATTTCGGATTGTTTTCTACGAGTAATTCAAAGTTCTTCCGTCCCAACACCTCTTTCACACGGTTGAGATAATGACTTGGCAATTCTGTCTTTTCCATCCCCTTTTT
>JABUQX010054259.1:80000-85000 GCA_015478945.1 Trachelipus rathkii | reverse complement strand
TAACGTAACAAGTTTTCACATTAATAAAGCTAACATAGCATCACCTGAACTAAGAATATAATATTCAATGACAAACCTAAACACCTTAAGCAACGATTAACTGTTAAGTATAACAAAGTTTCACTCTTTAACAACAGTAAAGTAACCTACTCACACTTACAAAACGTAAGCTATTCACACTTTGTCAAGCATATCTTCTTAACATATCAATGTTAATTTTACATTAGCATGGTAATATTTACAAAAAATTTAATCATAGCTATCTATTATCTACTGATCAACGAATATATCTAACGTAACAAAGTTTTTTCACATCAATAAAGCTTACATAGCATCATCTGAATTAAGAATATAATGCAGAACGACAAACCTAACACACCTTAAGCAAGAATAAATCTGCTAACATTAATAAGTTCCATAATTACAACAGTAAAAGTATTTAACATAGCATGCAAAACGTAAACCTACTCCGACTTTGTCAGCATAATCTCCTAAGCAATAGCAATGTACATTTTACATTAACACGGTATTTAAAAAAAATTTATCATAACCTTGCTAATTATCATAATGACCAACGAATATATGCTAACGTAACAACGTTTTTTACATTAACATAGTAAATTTAACAAAAAAATTTACTCATACCTTACCTAACTATCATAATCCCAACGAATAATTTGCAAACATAACAAATTTTATCCAAACATTAACATAAAAATAAGTCTTTGAATAAAATATAAAATACGTAAAGTAATAGTTTAACCTGTCCTAAGCAAGTAAATCAAACGCATCAGCCCTCCCCCTCCTTCCAGCACCTTCATGATCTATTGAATCTATTGATTCAAGTCACACATTTGGAGTATCATTTCGGATAAACATAGCATAAAAATAAGTTCTTTATTATACTAACCAACTCCGAATATATGCTAACGTACAAAGTTTTCACATTAATAAAGCTAACTAGCCAATAACTGACTAAGAATATAATATAAGACAACCATAACACACGCTTACGCCGGAATAAACTACTACATTAACAAAGTTTCGTAGCTTAAACAACCACGTAAAGTAACTAACACAGGGTACAAAACGTAACCTATTCAACTTTTTTCAAGCATACCTCTAACATAACAATGTCTAAATTGTACATTAACTTGGTAAATATTTAATAAAAATTCATCAATAACTGTCTAATTATCATACCTGACCAGCGAATATACGCTATCGTAACTAAGTTTTTTTTACATTTAATATAGTAATATTCTAACAAATTCATCATAAACCTTACCTAACTATCATATACCCACGCATAAACTGTTAACAATAACAAAGTTTTATCCACCACATAAACAAAGTTTAATCCAAACATAACATAAAAATAACCTCTTTGGATAAAATATCATAGTAAAGTGTAATAAGTCTTACTGATTTTCAATCAGTTAAACTCAATAAATCGAGCTAAATTAAATCAACGTGCTGACCCTCCACTCCCGTCCATCCCACTTCCATGATCTATTGATCTTTGATTCAAGTCATAATTTTCGAGTATCATTTTTGGATAAACATAACATAAAGAATAAGTTCTTTATATACTGACCTGCAAATATATGCTAACGTAACAAAGTTTTTAACATCAATAAAGCCACACATATGCATGAACCTGAACTAAGAATATAATTTACAACGACAAAACCTAACAATGCCTTACGCACGGAATAAACAGCCAACATGAGCAATGTTCTTCTTAACAGAAAAGTAAAGTAACTTAACATTAACATCATAACGTATCTTATTCACACTTTTTCAATCATATCTGTAACATATCATTGTTATTTTTTACATTAACCTAGTAATATTTAACAAAAAATTTATCATAACCTTACTATTATAATAGGACCAACGAATATATGCAAAGGTAACAAAGTTTTTCACATCAATAAAGCTAACATATCATAACTGAACTAAGAATTAATATTAAAACGACAACAACATACACTGCACGTAACGAATAATCTGCTAACATTCCACAATGTTCCTATTGTTGTAGAGTCTAACAGGAACATTAAAACTCATGTACGCTACTTTTCCAACATATCAGCAACAGCTAAAGCAGTATTATCCAACAAAATCCTTTAACAAAGTGACCAATCTATCAAAGATGCCCCCATCTTGAACTATGAATTGATACTACCTTCATCACAAATATAACATCATTTTGTACTATGAATAAACGTAGACATTAGCAAAATTCTCGGTTGAACCTAACATTACTCAGCAAAAACTTAACCTAAGCCCACGTTTCTAACACAACATCACCAGTTAACCCAGTAATATCTTACGAAACTTATCATTTCTCTAAACAAATCAGTGTTAATTTCACATTGTCATAGTAATATTTAACAAAACGTAGCAGAAATTAAACATAACCTAACATATGTAACACTTACAATGGAAGAAAACCTACAATAGATACCAACATTTGGAATAGGCGTGATGTGGCTTCTTTTATAATAGTAACCCATCTTCGAGAATATTCTCCATCTTAAAGAAAGGACTCAAGAAAATTCTCGAACGGAAGTTTCAACAGCATTAACATTTTTGTTACTTTGCCCTTTTTTTTTTTTTTTACACATTATAAGGACTGAACAGTATTGACACATTTTGACCAATACCAATACCTGTGCTAAATGCCAATACCCTTTGGGAGCCAATACCAATACCCGGAAAAATGGCCAATACTGGCCAATACTGGCCAATACCAATACCAATACTTTGACACATCCCTAATATAAATACAGATAATGTACAGATATATATATATATATTATATATATATATATATATATATATATATATATATATATATATATATAATATATATATATATGATATATATATATATATTTGTGGTCTTTGTATTTTAAGTATGGTTAGTTATGCATTTATAAACTTGTAATTTTTAACAATCTTCGTTCTCGATAAAAAATGTTAATTTTTAATTCCGTTCGTCTATTGGTATGCCACTGAACAGCTGTTTCAATATATATATATATATATATTTTATATATATATATTATATTATATATATATATATATATATATATATATATATATATATATTATATATATATATAAGAAAATAAATATATTAATATTATAATATATTTAAATATCTGTAAACACACACATATATATATATATATATATATATATACGGATTCGGAATATTAAATAATATTATAAATCTATATATATATATATATATATATATGATATATATTATTATATATATATAATATATATAATATATATATATACGGTATATATATATAGGGCCGTACTTGCTAAATTGGTGGTTTCTTTGATGAGCAAGCACCCTATATAAGAGGATGGTAAATTAGAGATCCATATTTGAAATGAATGTTTTATTCAACATAAGTAGATATTCAATAAAGTAAAGTAATAAAAGACCCTTCTGTTTGAGATACTCTCCTCGTGGCGAATTGGTAGTCACAGCCTTTTCCAGCGCGTTTTCCACCTTTTTTTTGTGCGAGAATTTGTGTTATGAAATTCGAGTCGAAGCCTTTTCCTTGATGTTTATCTCGCTTGTCGTGAGGATTTCTGAGAGAGTATCTTGAGTGAGATTTTCTTCTGATTCTTAATAATTTGATCTGACTTTATCTGACTGAAGAGCATCTCAAAAGGACGAGTTTATATATATTTTACTTTGACTTATGCTAAAATTTTGCTCGCGCAAATCTTAGCATAAGTACGAACATAAATTTAAATTTTTACAAAGTTAATGGAGTGCTACATTACTTCCTGCGCTAAACACGAGGAGAAAGTATGTTATAATAATTATTACGAAGAAATAATACTAAAATACTAGTTTATACCTTTATAAGCAACATATTAATTATGTCGCGAAGACATTAAGTAGACATATAAACATTTGAAAGCAAAAATAATATACAAGAAATGTGAATATTCAAATACGAGCATTACTGGTTACATCCGAAGATCTAAACATATATATACAAATTTTGCTACATCAATAAATAATGTTATATATACAGAAAATAAAAGGGGCATTTAAACATAAGCATATTTGGTTATAATATCCGTTAGATATAAACAAACATACAAACATTTAAATGCATAAAAAATACTATAATAATTTATTGATATGAAACAATTGAATTATTCACAAGTTAAATAGGCCACATTGATCGAACCGTTGAATCCTAGGAAAGGTCCAGTATAAGGCGTTTCTAACGTATTTATGATTTGACCAATGCGCACGTAGTTTTCAAAGTTGTAGTCTACGAGAGGAACATTGCTTGACATATGTAGAGACGAAGTTGCTTGAAGTTTAGGTCCTTTATTGAAAAATTCTTCATACATAAAAGGGAGGTCACAGAACCATTTTAGAATTCGAAAAGAAATCAAAGTTCGTAGTGGAATCCAAAAATGAGTTTCCGCCCATAATCCAAAACTTGAAATGATGAAAGAAAATCCATACCGTAAAGGAAGTTACATATGTATAGGCGAAGTTGCTTTGAAATTTAGGTCTTTTATTTGAAAAAATTTCTTCATTCTCATGCATAAAAGGGAGAGGTCACAGAACCATTTTGAATTCGAAAAGGAATCAGTTCGTAGTGGAATTCAAAAATGAAGTTTTCTGCAACCGTTCGTAAACTAATGAATCTATTTTTGAAATCCATGCCGAAAAGGAAGTTTCCTATGTCTAGCGATGAATCCTCGAACTGGGATAGTTGTGAAAAGGTGATGACCATAATCAAAATTAGAGATGAAAATTGAAGTCCAGTATCGATAATGTTCGTTTGCTTGAGTCATTTTTTTTGGAGTGTTCTGGTTGAGAATTTTAATATTTATTGTAGTTTTTTCTTTTTCATTTTGTTTGTTGTTCAGAAGGCGTTCATTGAAGTTCTGGGTGTTCTTCTCCGGGTCACCAATTATATAGGGCTATTACTTGCTAA
>JABUQX010054259.1:52500-65000 GCA_015478945.1 Trachelipus rathkii | reverse complement strand
TATAACACCTTTGGCCAAAACTCTCCTTCAACTCCCTTAATTGCACGACAATAAAGGAAGGGTTATTGAGTGAGTTTTGGGAATCCTATATCCGTGAAATTATTGCAATCTTTCGAGATTGCACCTATGAGCTATCGAAGTAAAGGTCTTCACGGAAAATAGGACATTGTGGTCCTTCGGCAACGGAAGCTGAAGCAATATATCTTTGCAATTGCAATCAATATTGCCAAAACTTCCAAAGAACTTGTGCAAAAAAAAAAAAAAAAACTCTCCAAAACACATATATGAAATCTCTCCATTTCATTCATTACTTCTGAGAGACCTTCGCAAAGCATTATTATTATTATTATTATTATTATTATTATTATTATTATTCTGTCATTATTATTATTATTGCCTTTGTTATTGTTGTTATTATTATTATTATTATTATTATTATTATTATTATTATTATTATTATTATTATTATTGTTGTTATTATTATTATTATATTATTTTATTATTATTATTATTATTATTATTTATTATTGCGAATGCCGGTTTCAATGCGTCCTAAAGAAGCTAGATGGTTTCTGTATATTCAGGTGTGCTTTAGACCTCTTCCATTGATTACATTTCCATTTTTTTTGTATATATTTCATTCCTGCAATTGCAATGATAGTATATTGGGGAAGACCAAGGAAGTTGTTCCATATTTAGCACATTTAAAGCAAAGCAGTGCTTTTCCGCTTATTTTTTGTGTTTTATCTCTTTCCTTAGTTTCTTTTTCCCTTATTTATACATAGTTCGCTTGCAATCTTTGCAACATTGTAGTATAGTGGGGAAGAACGAGGAAGTTGTTCTATATTTAACACATTTAAAGCAAAGCAGTGCTTTTTCACTATATTTTTTGTGCTTCACCTCTTTCCTTAGTTTCCTTTTCCCTTATTTATATACATAGTTCGCTTGCAACCTTTGCAACATTGTAGTATAGTGGGGAAGAACAAGGAAGTTGTTCTATATTTAACACATTTAAAGCAAAGCAGTGTTTTTTCGCTATATTTTTTGTGTTTTATTTCTTTCCTTAGTTTCCTTTTCCCTTATTTATATACATAGTTCACTTGCAACCTTTGCAACATTGTAGTATATTAGGGAAGACTAAGGAAGGGGGTCTACTTCAGCATATTTGGAGGGAGCGCAGTGCCTTCTGTACGGATTTGTTGTTTTAGCTTTCTCTCTATTATTATTATTATTATTATTATTATTATTATTATTATTATTATTATTATTATTATTATTATTATTATTATTATTATTATTATTATTATTATTATTATTATTATTATTGTCATTATTTTTATTCTTATTGAAGCGTTTTGATTTTGTCATTGCTATATGTGCGGAATTTTATTAATTTTTTCTTGATTGTTTTCGTTGTTGTGGTGGTGTTTAGCTGTTGTCGTTGTTCTGAAGACACACACATAGACACACACACACACACAGACACACACACTTCAAGTGTGTGAAGTTTCCTTTTCGATTTTTATTATTATTTTGGTGTTGTTGTGGTGGTGTTTAGCTGTTGTCGTTGTTCTGAAGACACACACATAGACACACACACACACACAGACACACACACTTCAAGTGTGTGAAGTTTCCTTTTCGATTTTTATTATTATTTTGGTGTTGTTGTGGTGGTGTTTTAGCTGTTTGTCGTTGTTTTGATACAAACACATAGAATACAAACACACACCGGACACACACACTTCAAGTCTTGGAGAAGATTTCCTTTTTTCGATTTATTATTATTTTGGTTTGTTGTGTGGTGTATAAGAGGGTCGGGGATCTGAGTTTTACACACATCACAATACAATACACGCACAGAGACCACAGACACGCACACTTCAAGTGTGTGAAGTTTCTTTTTCGATTTTATTGTTGTTTTGGTGTTGTTGTGTGGTGTATAGAGTGTCGGGGATCTGAGTTTACACACACTCACACATACATACACACACACGCACACAGACACACACACTTCAAGTGTGTGAAGTTTCCTTTTCGATTTTTATTATTATTTTGGTGTTGTTGTGTGGTGTATAGAGTGTCGGGGATCTGAGTTTACACACACTCACACATACATACACGCACACAGACACAGACACACACTTATACTCAAGTGTGTGAAGTTTCTTTTTCGATTTTTTTGTTATTTTTTTTTTTTTTTTTTGTTTGTTGTGTGGTGTATAGAGTGTCGGGGATCTGAGTTTACACACACTCACACATACATACACGCACACAGACACAGACACACACTTATACTCAAGTGTGTGAAGTTTCTTTTTCGATTTTTTTTGTTAATTTTTTTTGTTTGTTTGTTGTGTGGTGTATAGAGTGTCGGGGATCTGAGTTTACACACACTCACACATACATACACGCACACAGACACAGACACACACTTATACTCAAGTGTGTGAAGTTTCTTTTTCGATTTTTTTGTTATTTTTTTTTTTGTTTGTTGTGTGGTGTATAGAGTGTCGGGGATCTGTGTTTACACACACTCACACATACATACACGCAACGACACAGACAAAACTTATACTCAGTGTGTGAAGTTCTTTTTCGATTTTTTTTTGTTAATTTTTTTTTTTTTGTTTTTTTTTTGGTGGTGTTTAGAGTTGTTGGGGATCTGAGGTTACACACCTTCTCACATACACATACACGCACACAGACACAGACACACACT
Source organism: Trachelipus rathkii (assembly GCA_015478945.1). Lineage (NCBI taxonomy): Eukaryota > Metazoa > Arthropoda > Malacostraca > Isopoda > Trachelipodidae > Trachelipus > Trachelipus rathkii. The sequence goes on along the minus strand of JABUQX010054259.1, from coordinate 62,278 downwards.
TATACTCACGTGTGCGAAGTTTCTTCGAATTTTTTTTTGATATTTTTTTGTTTTTTTTTTGTTTGTTGTTGTTGTGTGGTGTATAGAGTGTCGGGGATCTGAGGTTGCACACACTCACACATACACACATACACACGCACACACACCCAGCCATACACACACGCTTTAGTGTGTATTATTTTTCGGATTTTTTTTTTTTCTTGAATTTTATTTTTTGTCAGTTGTTACTGACTCTGAGGAAAAATACACAGCTTACACATACGAATACACACAATCGAGTGTGTATTATTTTTGAGTTTTTTTTCAGATAATCATATAATAATTTCCAGTATTAGTATTATTTGGATAATTGGGGGGAAAAAAAAAAAAAAAAATATCTTGGCTACTATCTGTATTAAATACTGATTCACCGGACTCTGCGCCGCACCAGATATTCCACTAAAACAGGAAAATAAAGTAAGTCTTGTGATTTTTTTTTTGTGTGTATATTTTTTTTTTGTCTTGTATGAGCCTAGTCATAAGTTAGTTAAGATTAGATACTAAGCTATAGTTAAGTTTCTCCGCCACGCTTTTAGCTGCATGCGCCTTCTATCGCTCCTACCCCTTACTTAAATTTCAGGGATTCGAACCAAAGGAGGTTCGATAAAATCGTACGACTAGTTCTCCTTTGTTGTTGTTATTGTTGGGTGCTTAAGGGTACCGGAGTATTCCAAAAGACCTTTCGCACACGACCCTTTGGTAATCACCGGCGCTGCGACGCCATAGTCAGTGGTCCGCACTAAACAATTTCCCTTTTGTTTGGTCCTTTTACGTACGTACGCGTATACCCAGCAGTCATGGGCCGCGGGGGGAATGAAACCAACACAGAAGGGGGGAATCCGCCGGGTACCCCCCCTCCAGCGGACTTGAATCTGACCCCGACCCAAGATGGCAATCCAAATAGAGGCCAGCAACAAAATCAGAAAAACAAACCAAAACGGGTGAAGTTCGCCGAACGACAGCGAGATGCCCTCAGTCAGAACGCCTCTGCGGAAATGACCGAGCTGAAGGAGTTGGTGGGAAGACCGGATTCCTCGGCAGGGGACATCTTAGCACTAGTACAGCATTTGGAGGAGACTCTTACCCAGTTGGAGGAGGCGAGCGTCGTGATCCAAGATTACCTGGATCGCGACGAATTTATGACAGACTATGCGGAGAGTAGGAGACTTCACCTAGTTATCCGTAAAGCGATCAACGCCGGCAACCACACTTTAGCCGCCAGAGAGAGGGTCAGTCACAGAACGAGTCGATCCCCTTCACCATCGAGAGCCTCTTGTTGTTCGGGGACTCGCCGCCGTCCAACGCTATTCAAACCACCCACCAGAAACCTGCCTATATTTAGTGGGGACCCCCTGGAATTCTCGACTTACCTTGAAAGCTTTGAGGCTATGGTTGAGGGCCAGGGGTACGAGCCTATCGAGAAACTCCATGCCTTACTCCAGAGTTTACGTGGTGACGCCAAACAACTAGTGTCGGGCTTCGCTATAAGAGGAGAGAACTATGACATTGCCCTTTCACTCTTAAAGAGCAACTATGGTGACAAATCGAAGCTTATAGAGACCCTCATCGCGAGGCTGGTTGGACTCCCGTCCCCTAAGCACACACACGCGGATCTCTTCCGTTTCAGAGCCAACGTGGTCTGTTTCTCAGAGTCCCTGAAGAAAAATGAAATGATTGGAGACTGTCGAAGCTGTTCCATCATTTTAGGGACCCAACTCTCTTTCAAATTACCCCCGGAGGTCAGAGAAAGAATTCCTTGGGCGGATGCCAGGAAGAGCTGGACAATCCAATCAGTACTGGACTTGGTTGAACAAGCGCTCGGATTCTTGGAGGCCACTAAGCCTGTCTCGTACAATCCGAAGTCTAATCCCAACATTCCAAGAAGGGAGGAAACTCCGGGAGGTTACGTGGATAAACGACCGAGCGGTAACAACAAGCAGAAAACTTCCACAGTGTTAAGCACTACGGGAAATAAACCAGCATTTCCCAAGAACCAGCCTCCGAGGCAGGACAGAAACCCTGTCAGATCGGACAAGCGAAGTTGTCGGTTCTGCAAGGAGGAGCACTTCCCATCTGAATGTACTATGCTTACAACGCCAGAGATGAGACTAACAGTGGTTAGGAGTCGCGGCTGGTGTGAAAGATGCCTAGCGGAAAATCATGCCACAGCAGACTGTCAGTACGCTAGGGCTTGTTTCCGTTGCAGGGCACCGGACCACCACATCGTATTTTGCCCTCAACCGATCTCTCGAACTGGCAGCCACCCACGACAGCAACCAGATCCGCAGGGCCCAGGACCCACAGGGGATTCCGCCTCGGGCCATTATGCCGCTCTTTGTTCTGGAGGTAAAGGTATGGCGCATTGGCCGATCTGATTGTATCCAACGGAGCTGACACCCTTACTCTTAGCACGTTATTCGATGGGGGGTCTCAAAAAACTTTAATTTCTAGAGCGGTCGTTCAAAAATTACGATGCGTGCCCCACTCCCAGGTGAAATTAGCCATCAATGGGATCAACCAGCGGGGCGTAGCTGCCCTTCATGACGTCGTCACTCTTCAAGTCCAAACGAAAGACGGCGCCGTCCCCATCTCGGCCATTGTGGTGGAACACCTGCCCTCGGATCTGCAGATCCCTGGGCTAGTCAAGACCACCCGAATGCTTCGCAGACAACATGTACACCTTGCTCATCCCTACCCGGACAGCGATGTGATCGATCAAATCCAGCTCCTGATAGGCGTGGATCACTTGAATAAATTCCTGAAGTCGTGTGAGTCCCGCTTCGGCGTTGACCTCATGAAAACCAATGTGGGCAACATGATATGGGGACCTCTACCCTTTTCCTCGAAGAACACTACCTCGCAAGTTACAGTAGTGTCAGCACTTAGAGCAGAAGTTCGGTTCACCAACGATCGGAGACCGGATCTCACTTGTAATCAGACGGAACAGCACTCTCTTTCCCTCCAGTTGGAAAGGGGTGTGAAGAAGGCGCCCCGGGGTTCAGACCCCTCGCCCCTCCGTTCTGAGGATCCCTCTCCGACCGCTGGATCACACCCTGGAGCTTCCCTCTCGTTGGAAGACGTGCAGGGTCCATGTGAGACAGCGGATACGGGGATTCGAACTATAGGTTGCTCTACCAACGTAGCCTTGGGCCATTCCCCCCTCCAGAGGGCGGATGGAACCAACCCGGGGCCACCGGAGGACAGCGAATCATGACAACACCCCGAGCGCCCTCCGACCGCTGAACCTCCATCCTCCCTCCCGTTGGAGGATGGAATGTTGATGACGCCCGGGGATTTTAAGCGCTCGTGCTCCTCTACGATCCTAGGCCCCCTCCCGACGGAGGAGGCGGGCCACCCCACGCCAGATCTGGATCGACTTTGGTCACTGTCCCAAATTGGTATTATGCCGAACGAACAGTTCACGGCGGCCGAGAAAACCACGCTGGAGGCCTTCGAAGAAAACTTGTCATTCGAAAACGGCCGATACGTGGTGTCGCTACCCTGGCGTGACAACCACCCCTCTCTTCCCGACAACTACGCCTTGGCTAAGAGGCGTCTGTATAGCATCCTTAAAAGGTTGAGAGGGGACGCTGAGTTGATGGAAAGTTACGCTGATGTTATCCAGGATCAACTAGAGAGGGGCTTCATTGAAGAAGTTACTCCTATTACTCCGATTCACCCCAAAGCCAAGCTGCACTATTTACCCCATCATGGGGTCCGGAAGTCCTCGTCCACCACAGCATTGAGACTAGTGTTTGATTGTTCTTCTAACAATCCTAGTCTTAATCAGTGTTTACACAGTGGACCTTCCCTCATCACTGATTTGACCAAGATCCTTCTGAAAATTCGGTTGAAACGATACGCTACGTCCTCAGACATAGAGAAGGCTTTCTTGGCGATACGTCTCAGGTTGGAAGATAGGGATTCCACGCGTTTTTTGTGGGTAAAAGATCCTTCTGACCCCAGAAGCCCCTTGGTCACTTATCGGTTCGCTTCAGTCCTATTCGGAGCCACCTGCAGTCCGTTCTTACTGGCGGCCTGTATTCAACACCACGTCCGAAACTCAGACACCGACTACGAGGACAACTCAGACACCGACTACGCAGAGATTATTCTGAACCAAATCTACGTGGACAACCTGTTCGGTACCTTTGACACCGAAGCAGGTGTGGAGGATTTCTTTCGTCAGTCCCGGTCCCTCTTCGAAAAGGCCGGCCTCAATTTACGAGAGTGGGTGTCCAATTGTCAAGAAGCGAACGTAAAGTTCCGAGCGAACGATGCGGCCGCCGAAGACACTACGATTAAGGTTTTGGGTATGGAATGGGATACTAACAAAGACACCATTTCCTACCCCCTCAAGGTTGTCGCCTCGGAAGCGGCTACCAAGAGGGCTATTCTGCAGAACCTCGCTTCCATATTCGACCCACGCATCTTGTCCCCAGTGGCTGTTCGAGGTAAAATTCTCCTGCAAAAATTATGGAAGGAAAAACTCAGCTGGGATCAACCCATTTCCGTCGAACACCGAAAGGAGTGGGTTTCAATTGCCGACCATTTACAACGCTGCTTGCAATTAACGGTACCAAGACAGCTGATTTTTTCTAGAAAGGTGGAACTACACGCCTTCTCAGACGCATCGGGCGCAGCCTATGCCACTGCAGTGTACGCTGTATCAATGGGGGAGCTCGCTCCCATCGCCAGTCTTCTTATGGCGAAGGTGAAAGTTGCACCCATGAAAGAACTAACGATCCCGCGTTTGGAACTAATGGGAGCTCTACTCTCCTCCCGAATCATTAAATTTGTCATCGACGCTTACAAAGATTCACTGGACATAGCCAAGATCTATTGTTGGTGTGACAGTCAGGTGGCGTTGCGTTGGATATTCTCCTCCAAACAGCTCCCCCTCTTCAACCAGAACAGGGTCGATGAGATTCGTAGAAACCTGCCGACAGCCGAGTGGCGGTACGTCCCCACAGAAGACAACCCCGCCGACGCGGCGTCTAGAGGCGTGAGTTATAAGTACGTATTGTCACGGACTTATGGAAGCATAAGGACCCCTTGGACTTAACCCAAACCTCCATAATTGCCGTACACTGATGACCGACACAACTTCCTCTGTGAAGGGTACGGGGACGGCGAGGTCATAGAGCCACTTCCACCACCGCGGTTACCGAAAGCGGCTCCCATCTTCGATCAGAGGTTCACTTCCTCTCCTCAACAAATCATACGGATCACCGCCTCTGGTTCACAGGTTCATCACGAGACTGAGAAATCCAGCAGAAGCTCCCTAATGACACCGGTTCGTCTCTCGGCCGAGATTCTCCACCATTGATTTCCATTAGAAAGGAGAAGCAGACGCGGAACTCTGACTGATTCGGAGGCTACAGAGGGAACACACCTCCCGAAATTAGTGTGCCAAGACTCTCTTTACTTAACGAATCATGGTGAAAACTTGAAGCTTAACGACTAGTGGATGAGTACTCAGATGCGCACAGGAGATTGAGCAATGCCTGATAACCTTCGACGCAAAGTTCCCTATGCTGTGCCTTATCTGAGAAATTCTCACATCTCCAGCCCAGCTCATCATAGGTCAGACTTTCACCCAAAATCAAACCACCCATTGTTGGTATTTTCAGAACTCGTGTCGACTTGTCCGTCTAGCGGTTCTACTTTCGCTCGGATGAGACAGACAACGCGTGAAGAAAGTGATAGCCCGCTGTGCGGTCCTTTGCAAACGGTTACAAGCTCACATTGTTCGATTCCGGCCCACTAGGTGCCTTGCCTCTGTTCACCAGGTAGAGAGCAAACCGTTCACGGTAATCGGAGTGGACCTCACAGGGTACTTCAATGTCAAAGTTCCTAGGAACGAAGTTACCAAAAGCTATGTGGTTTTGTTCACTTGCGCTGTGACTAGAGCGATACATTTAGAACTAGTCTTTGACAACAGCACCGAGTCATTTTTGAGAGCGTTACGTCGGTTTATCGGAAGACGAGGAACACCCTCCGTAATATACTCTGACAACGCAACGTATTTCCAAGCAGCATCCCAGCACTTAAGGGACATATGGGAATTGCCTTCCGTGAAGGACTTCCTAACCCAGCATTCCATCACCTGGAGATTCCCGCCAGAGGCAGTCATTACGGCGGATTCTTCGAACGTTTGATCGGACTGACCAAGACCCATCTTCGGAAGACCCTCAAGACCTCTCTAGTCAGCTATGAAGAGTTCAATACGGTGCTTGCGGAGGTGGAATCGGTGGTCAACTGCCGACCCCTCACCTACGTGGGCGACGAGCTCCACTGCGAGGAGCCCCTCACGCCTTCCCACTTGTTGGTGGGGTACAAGCTGAATACCCTTCCTGTCCCTGAAGAATTACTAGAACATGATGCCACCTACAGGGACCCGGTGAAGGTTAACAAGAGGTACAAGTACTTACTTTCCCTCATAGCTAAGTTTCAGTCTGCTTGGAGCAAAGACTATCTGCTCAGCCTGAAGCAATCTTGGAATGTCTCCAACCGCCCTGACGTTAAGGTCGGAGACGTAGTTTTAATTGAGGACGATGGTCCTCGCCTAAAGTGGAAACTGGGCATCATCAAAACCCTTTACACTTCTCCCGACGGGCATACCCGTTCGGTATTGCTCAGTACGAGTCGTGGTGAAATAACAAGGGCCGTTATCCACTTGTATCCTCTGGAAATACACTCCAATCTGTTCGATCCCTCAGATCCAGCCCCACCAACCGAGACTCCCCAGACATCGGCCGTCCCTCCGGAAAGGCCCCGACGACGAGCACACGCGTTGGCCAAGCAGAGAATACGGGCTCTTCTTTCCAACGAAGAATAGCTTCCTGCCTATCAACTCCCCATTCTCCTTAACTCCCCTTGACCTCGTCCGGGTCCGCCTTCCTCGCCTACGGAGGTGGTGGGCAAGTTGCCGGGTTAGGGGTTCCCTTGGGGGGAGTTTAATGTCTCCACAGAAAAATCTGTCGATACCAACAGGAAATCAACTATTAATCCAATTGACATTTTCATTAGGATAAACAGCGACGGACATCGTTAAGGACAGAACTAATGGTCTTTAAAAAAAGCCGTTTAACGGACTTCCGCTCGTTTGTTCAACCAAGACGAAATGTTTCTGTCAAGTTTCTCTTGAGAGGACAGGAAATGCGGTTGAAGAGAATATCAAATTTACTTTAAACTCCGACTCGAGAAACCAAACTTGATAACGGTTTTTCTAAAGAGCTTGAAATGTCGATGGGAAGTTCCCAGGAAATGGGGGACCGTGGTTGGCCCGTCGCCGAACGGAAAAGAGCCCAGAATGGGCAGAGGGGTATGAAGCCACGCCTTCCACGGAAGACCAGATCCAGTTAGGGGACAGAGGGATGCCCGGAGGGCGGTGCATTGAACTCTGGAAAGGAAGATGTTTCTTTTTCAATCAGTCTCAAAAATTTTTTGGTACGAGAAAGATGTCGCATATTTTCATTCTTGGAACTGAGAAGTGTAACGTTTTTCGCTTAGTGATTTTTCCTATCTGACCGTGTTCGAGATATTAGTTCTTTGTTCATGAAATTGTATATTTTATTAAGCATCAGCGCAATAAGAAAATTTGCTAATATTTTCTCTCTAGCATCGTGCTTAAACCTTAGTGTTAATGTTTCTAGCTTGTTTTATTCGCTTCAAAGTTAATGCCGTTGTAAATATAATACCCGAGTGATGAATTGTATCTATTCTTCTTTAACTTGTATATATTTGGTTCAAGATTAACGTAAGTTGTATTTACTTTGGAGTTTAATACGAAATGCTGATACAAATAAATGAACTTTAATCTACGGAGTTTATATTGCGAATTTCAAACTGAATGGTAATGGGAACCTTCATATCAACACCTAATGATATATAGACGCTCTTACGTGTCGATGAGGTCTCTACTCCTAGAGATAGGGTCCACAGGTTTGAGTTTTTCATTTGTATTGGAAGTCATTGGTAAGTGTTAAAATTCCTTTCGTTTTACTTTTAGGATGCTACTCCTCCCCGATGTAAAACTGCGGATTACTTCCGTTGCATCTGACGTTTTCCGTATTACATGCGCCCCCCCCTCTCCAGAACGAATGCTTATCACATCCGTTGCATCCGACGTTTTTCTTATTATATGCACAACCCATCCCTCCCAGAACGTGTACTCTTATGTGTCGTGCTCTCTCGAGCGTATAGCTTAAGTTAATTTTAAGAAAGTGTGAATAGTTGTATATGGGTGAAAGAGGTCTCATCAACTCTGTGATTACAACAAAGGAATGGGACCTAACCCCACACTTTAACTTAAAATCAAACAACATTCTAATTGCTGTCCATTCAGTAGAACTATCGTAGTTTACTAATCATCTTGAAGTTGAAAACACCTAGCCATTAACATCTATTCGACTTCTTTAACCCTCCTTTCCCTTCATTTAACCCTCTATGGCATGCAATCTTCGACTTTCTCTACCTTTGATCAGGGACTTGCAACACGTGGCAGGTCCACGAGATGTGCAATTCCCGTCCCCCCCCTCCCGTAAAGGGGGGCAAATTGTGCTTTCTCGATTCCTTCAGAATCTTTGTGACGTCTTCTCTTTCCTACAGGGTGAAACACAAAAAGGGGGTTTGGATTGATTGGATCCTCTCCAATCGTTCATAAATAGTTGCATATGTACATCTTGATCTCCTATGATTAGATAAAGTTTTCTCTAGTTAGCAACCAAAAAAGTAAAAAAAAATTATGGAAGAAATTACTAGAAATCTCAAATTCAGGGATTTTATAAATGTAATCTCTTTCATCTTCATCTAAGATTAGTTGCAATTTTCTCCAATTAAAAAAAATAAATGTACCAAAAATAAAAAAAAAATTACAAAATCAGACCCATCCCTAAAATTGTTCACCTTAGTATAAATAGTTACAAATACCATCTTCATCTCCTATGATTAGATATAGATTCTCTAGTTACCAAAAAGGTATAAAAAAAATTATGAAGAAAAAAATACTAGAAATCTCACATCAGAGATTTTATAATTTTAAGCTCTTACTTATTGGGTCATATCATGACACAAAATTACTTATTTATGGTCTCACACATATCCATCCATATCTTCATCTTCATCTTCATCTAAGATTATTTAAGACTTTCTCTGGTTACCAAAGGTATGAATAAAAATTATGATATAATACGAGAAGTCTCACATCAAAGATTTTATAATTGCGAGCCCTTACTTATTGGGTCATATCATCACCCAAAATTACATATTTATGGTCTCACACATATCCATCCATATCCTCATCTTCATCTAAGATTATTTAAAATTTTCTCTAGTTACCAAAAAGTATGAAAAAAATTTATGAGGAAAATACGAGAAATCTCACAGAGATTTTATATGCTATTAGATATTCGGCAAAGACAACAATGTTAATGTTTCCAAATCTCCTAATGAAAGAAAAATGAGAACAGTTCTGTAACCAATGCTAAAGGGGAGAGAGAAATGACAGAAATCCAACTCATATGGGAGCAGCAGACATTAGGTCAAGATTCAAACTAAAAGTTTTTTATATTTTTTTTCCTTGTAATATATGGTGTAGTATTTTATATATTGTATAAAGGAGTTATTTTTTTATATTTTTTCCTTTATTGAAATATTAGCTGTCGTTGTAAACGGGAGGTTATATATATATTATATATATAGTATATATATATATTATATATATATATTATATATA
>JABUQX010054259.1:22500-45000 GCA_015478945.1 Trachelipus rathkii | reverse complement strand
TGGATGTTGTGTGGTACGAGAGAGAGAGAGAGTAGGAGAGATGTTGGAAGAATAACTAAAGAGATTTCAAGAGGGCTTCCTTTCGTCGACTGGGAAAAAGAGAGAGAGAGAGAGAGAGAGAGAAGAGAGAGAGAGAGAGAGCGGGGAGAGAGAGAGAGAGAGGAAGAGAGAGAGAGAGAGAGAGACGAGGAGAGCGAGAGTAGAGAGAGAGAGGAGAGAGAGAGAGAAGAGAGAGAGCAGAGAGAGAGAGAGAGAGAGAGAGAGAGAGAGAGAGAGAGAGAGAGAGAGAGAGAGAGAGAGAGAGAGAGAGAGAGAGAGAGAGACGATTGATGATTTTTTAAAGACTAGAACCCCTTTTCCTCTTTTTGTTTCCCCTTGATGAAAGCTAATGAGGAGGATTTGGTTGTTTGGTTGTTCCATTGCCAAGCTGGCTACTAAATTGTTTGGTGGCTAAATAAATAATTGGTTGGTTGTTCGATAGGTTGGTTTAATGTTATAATTTGCAGTTGGTTGATTGGGTTGTATTGAATCTGGTTAGTATTGGTTGACAGTTGGTAGTTTGGCAATAGGTAGATTGTTGTGCTGTAAGTAGATCGTGTTGGTTAAACTTGGTTTACTATTGTTTCTTTTGACAATTGGTTGATTAGGTTTTCTAGAAAGTAGATTGTATTGGTTATAGTTTATATTGTTGCGGTTTTGTTATTGGGTTGAATAATAGAGTAAGTAGATAGTATTATTTGACTATTGTTTAAATTGGCAATTGGTTGATTGGTTGTATAGTAAGTATATTATATTGGATTGACTAATTGTTTTGGGCAATTGTGGTTGTCTTGATGGATTTGAAGTAAGTAAGTAAGTAGATGCTTGGTGGCTATTATAGTTTGCGTAAAATGGTCGAATAGTATATGTAAGTAGATCGTATTAGTAGACTATATTGTTAGGTTAATATCTTATTGTTGACTATTGTTAGTTGGCAATTGGTTAATTAGGTTGTATAGTAAGTATATTATATTGATTGACTATTGTTGGCATTTGGTTGTTGATGTGGCTTGAATAGTAAAGTAAGGTAGATCGCTTTTGGTTGGCTATATTTAGTTTGGTTAAATGTCTGAATAGTATATGTCAGTGATCGGATTAGTAGACTGATATTGTTAGGTCGTTTAATTGATTTGTGTAATTAGTAGATAATATTAGTAGACTATATTGTTAGGTTAATTGAGTTGTGTAGTTAGTAGAGTCGTTATTGGTTTACTTACTTTACTGACTTAATTGTTGATAAAGCTAGAAGTTTGGACTGGTTTTTAGTTTAGTATGGTGTCAAGTTACATTAACTGGTTACATATTGGTTTGTGCTGCTGGACAGGTTTGCTCATAATTAAATCTGTTCGTACAACAGGTCTTACCAAGTCTTTTTTTTATTAGCCTTTTTGATTCCCTCCTTCATTTGGCAACAGCAAAGGACCCTCTCCTCATTTGGAACAGAGAGAAGGAATCTCTTTACTGTTCATCCCTATTTCAAAAGAGAATTTACTTCTGTTAAGAAATTTACTTAAATTATAAAGATAGTCCTTTTATTATTTCATTTGTTAATATATATATAACGATAGTTAAATAAATTTAATGATATATAAACACTTTGTTTGAATTGTTTGGATCAAAATGAGAGGAGAACAAAGGGTGACATTATAAAGAAATTATATAATTATGTACGTTCCAAACAGATAATGAAGAAAGGCCATCGAACAAAAAGGGCCCGCGCATACTCTCTCTTCTCTCTTCTCATCTCTCTCTTCCGTCTCCTCCCTTCCTTCCCTCCTCGTCGTCATTCTCCGGCCCCCCTCTCTCTCTCTATCTCTCTCTCTCACGCGCGCGGCCGCACACACACACACACAGCACACACACACAACAACACTCACACCACAGTACACATCACACCACAGCACATAAGTATATACTATAGTATATATATATATATATATATATATATATATATATATATATATAATAAATATTAATATCATATAATATACATATAATATATATATATTATCTATTATATATTATATATATAAATATATTAATATACTATAATATATATATAATATATATATAATATATATATAATATATATATATATATATATATATATATATACTAATACAACATATAATATAATATATATATATTAATTATACTATATATATATATATATATATATATATATTAATATATATATATAGTATGATATATATATATATATATAGTACTATATATATATATATAATAAGTAATACCGTAGATATAATATATAATTATACTATATATATATAATATAATATATATTATATTATATAGTTATATATATATATATCTAATCTATAATATAATATATAATACTATATATATAGTATATAATCTATATATATATATATAGTATTCAATTGAATTGGCGTTTTCATGGCATCGTATTGGGGGTCAGAAGGATACTCAACCTATGCTAGTCTTTTATTGATAACCTTAACATTTATGACCAAGATTCTCAATTTACAAGTGTGGACCATCTTCAACCTGAAGCTTTTGGTTGATTTGAATCACATTTCGCTATAAGGTTTGAAATGTTATTTCAAATTGTGATCTTTTATTTATAGATTAGAAAAATACTGTCTCTGTACCATTAGTTCTTTCAAGTTTACGTCTGTACCAGTGTTCTTTATTTTACAGTGAATTATGATATATCAATGTACTAGTATCATGTATCTTTTAAATAATTAAATTGATATAAAAGAATATAGAAGATGACTTCATATTATATTACTATCATCTATATACTACCTATTACCTACTACGTGAACTATGATATACTATAAAAAACTATCAGTTTATCTCAATTAACTTCCACGATAATCATACGTTAGTTTATCCGTAGATATTAATAGGAACCAGGAAATATTATTATATTTCTTCATATAATACTATACACAGGCCTTATTATTAATAACAACTAGAATATATAATGAGTTTATGAATAAATTGGATGGAATTGAAAGCAACTAAGTGCCTATAGAGAATTTAAGGATAGATGTATATTTACTTAAATTTTATAAGCAATTCTTTATTATTATTAGAATATATAATCGTTTTTTTTTGTACCTTTTCTTATTATTAATTAATTACATAATAGTTGTATATAAACTATATACATACGTCTGAAATTTAACCTCAGTAAGTCGATTTTAAAATACAGCCGACTCATATATAATCCCCTGGTCAGAGTACTTACCTTAGATGTCGTATTTTTATAGTAAACTTAATTTTAAATTCTGAAGAAACAACCGAATGATCATCCAAATTAATCTAGACTTTTTTATTCCAAAAGCGTAACAAACTCGAATTCGTATTCATACCTCTAGTGACAATAATTAATTAAATTTAAATAATAATAATTATCATATTATCTATTATTAATAATTTATATTTATTACATATTAATAATAATATATTGTAGTGAAATAATATAATGATTAAATTTACATAAAGGAATAATTTATTTATTATATATATAAATTAATAATATATAATAGAATAGATATTTGATGATATTAATAATATAAAAAATTATTATATATCCAATAAATAATAAAATTATTATTAATATATTAAATAGAAATTATATATAATTATATTAATAATAATATTCATAAAATTATTTATATATTATTATTATTATTATTATTATTTAAATTATTAATATATTATTATATAGTTTATTTTAAAATATATTATTTATTTATTCGGTACTATTATTTAATATAATTGTTTAATAATATAATTTATATATTTTCAATTAATTATTTATATATTATTATATATTAATATATTTAAATATTTAATTAATTTATATTTATTAATTATAATAATAGTTTATATTAATATTTATAATATTAGTTATATTAATATAATAATTAATATTATATTATATTAGTATTATAATATTTATTAATAATTAATAATTATTCATTAAGAGTGAAATAAACTAATAGCGTTTGATAACAGTACTAAAATAATTAAATTATTTTATTATATATAATTTCTATATATATTACGTTTATTTGTATTAATATAATTAATTAGTTATATATATAATTATATATATTTATATATATATATAAATATAAATATTATATATTGATGATTCAATCATTACTACTTAAATTATAACCAAGTAATATTAATTATAATAGGTAAGTTATTTTTCTAGTTGCACAGTCCCGGACGTACGCACTCTATTTTGGGAAATGGGGGCGGTAAGCGTGGTTATTTACAAGCAGTAGCTGAATATATAGAACCACAGTTGGTTTGTATAGTATATGAACTTTACTGCGCAACAATCATATGTTAAAATATTTCATGTTCGAGGCTATAAATAACGAGCATAAGCAAGCAATAATAATAAATAAATAATAAATAATCAGATAATAATATTATAATGCTATTATTACTTATTATTAGTTATCTATGAACCTAATTAATTATTACACTTTATCACTATATACATACCATACTTTACAATTACACTATATTAGTCTTGTATTATTATTTATTATAATTATTAATATATTTAATATAAAATTGATGCTATGATATTGAGCTTTTATCGCGTAAGAGGTCTGATCGCTAATATTCGAGTATAAAAACATAATTGATTTATGCTTTCTTCGGTAGAAGTACCATTCTAATTTTTTGTTGTATTATAATATTTAGTATATAAGACCGAACTGCTATTGCAGCAGAACACTTTAGGGTATTCTATTATCTTGCTGGTTACTTCCCTCAATACCTGATGACGACCTAAAAATAAATGAATCATGTCGCCCCGACCATACATCTCACTATTATAAAATATATACGCACGGCTGGTCCTGACACCCAATTAATAATATAAATTCCGCCAGCTCTAGTACCGAAAAACAATACTCAATGACCATTTGGTATGCAGTTTGGTTAACGTTAAATGCTTGTGGAGCTCAAGACTCTTAAAGTATTTATTCTATAAAATGTTTACTTATATTTACGGAAGGAGTTTTATTAGGTTATTTATTATACCATTTAAATTTGGGATATTAATTAATTATTATAAATATTAATTATTATTTATAATTATTAAAATTGTTTTATATTAATTTAATTACTCTTTATTTATATATTAATATTAAAATTTATATTTAATATTCGAATATTAGGTTTGATCTGATAATTAATATAATTATAATATAATTAATAAATATAATAGTATTATTTATTCAATAAATTTATTAATTTATATTAATTATTATTAATTATATATTAATTATTAATTTTAATTAATTTATTTTTAATTTTTTTTTAGTATTAATTTATTATTAGTTAATATATATATTTTTAATATATTTATATTAATGTTATTTTATTATATGTATTATTTTATTTGATTATTATTTAACTTATTTATATGTAAAATATAAATTTTATTTAAGGTTCATCCGATAGCTACCATAGAACTCAGTGACTATATGTCTCCGTATATATAAATTATTAACTATTGGATTATGAGAGTTATAATCGTATCTGAGTTAAAATTATGAGTAAGGATTGAGAGGTTAAGAAATGGTGATTGAGTGATATCCATAAGTTAAATGGATGAGAAGAAAATGGCAAATAAACATATTCATAAAGTAGATTAGAGTATTTACGTATCCTAACTATATTATAGTGAGGGATACACCCTATAGAAGATAGTGGTGAGATCTTCAAATTCACCCAATAATTTATAAAAAATCGAATGTGAGTATCGTAATATAGGATGATTCTCCAGCTCTTATTTCGAGTAAGATTTCTCAAATAAATGAATTATATGACTTATATTCTCGTGAAATACGTTTTATTGATCATGTCTATGTAGTGTATAACTTCTTGAAGGAAGTTTGGTTTACCGGACAAAAATCTCACAAGCCACAATGAACTCGTCTCATTAAGGCGCCTTTGTGCTATGGAAAGCCTACTTAAATAGCGGGTGTCGTAGTTTTAAGATAAACAGTACCGATAATATACAACAATATTTATTTTGATTCAAGGGCCTTATAAATTGTTTGGTTTATATCGAGAGAACCCAAAGAGATAGAAAATATTTACTCGAAAAATAGGTAGAGGATTAGTAGTAAAGGTATTCCCGTAAGTCAGGCGCTCGTTACGCATAGGACAACAACACCAGCCTAAATCGCCAAAGTCGAGAATCATGGAGGCGCTCAGAATTGGTGAGATCCTCATTCCAAATGATAACCACCCCATATACTCAAAACTGATGGAAATTCATTTTCTCTCTGCCTCTTAAATGTGGGTTAGAAAAGACATGGACTGTTGTTGGGACTATAATAGGATAAAAACACTCATATTGAGGTTATTTCAATATGACCTCTGTTATATTTAACTAACTTATCTGTGAAGAGAAGTTTAGTGTGTAACAGGAGCTTAATTGATTAAGAAACTTATATCCTACTAAAGGGTCAGAAGTAATCATAGGGGGAAGGTGAAGACATTAACTGAAACGCTAATCACACCATGTAATGTAGTGTGTTTTACATGCAATATTCCCTGGAATGGGATTTTGGCCTGAAGCTGTACCGGGCTTAATTGAACTGAGTTTCATTTGGGTAATAAGTAAAGTATAAACATAGAAAGTAGTATTCCACAAAAATGTTTTACGTGAATGTGTTTGTGAGGAAAGAGACGTGCACGCCTACGGTGTTTTAGTTTTTGTTGGGAGTAATGTCAAAAGGGTTTGGGCCCCGGAATTTTGCATAATGTCTATGTTTTTCCCATAGTTCAATGACGTTATCTCTGAGACCGAAAGTGACACTTTGATGAAAGAATAGTGGTGTCATTTATAGTTCAAGAATGTTGTATCTGTTGATGATTGGTCGACTTGTTGTTAAGGATTTTGTTTAGAGATGGCCATACGTCTTTACCTGTTGCTTTTCCAAAATGAAATACTCGAAATATGACCTGAAATCAATAGGCGATAGATTCATAGCGAGTGGATGGGTACGGAGCGTCTTGCAGGGTGGGTTGTTTGATTTTACTTGAATTTAATATGAATTTACTGCTTTAAAAATCGTAACTATTGACGGTTTTTACTACTGTGATCATTTTTATTCAAAGACTTAATTATATTAGTTGCTATGTCATGGATTTAAAATTTTGTTATTTTTTTGTTTTATGTTTGGTTAAACCTTTGTTATGTTGCAATCTATTCGTCCTGGGATATGATATTTTAACGAGGTTTGAAATGAATCTTTTTGTTATAATATTAGCAAGTGATATAAATTGTTACGTTAGCATTATATTTGTTGTCAATATGATGCTTTATCTCAATTGCGTAAATTTTTGTTACTAGCATTATTATGTAAAATTAACATGGATATGCTAGAGATATGCTTGAATAAAGGTGTGAATAGGGTTACGTGTTTTTGGTATGAAGTGTATGGTAGTTTACTTGTTGTTAAGGGCGGGAGTTTGTTAATGTTGTTAGGGTTTATTCGTTTTAACGGTATAATGGTTTTGTTTAGGTTTGTTTCGTTGTACATTAATATTCTTAGTTCAGATACTATGTATGTTAGCTTTATTGAAGGTATTTTGAACGTTTGTTTACGTTTTTAATTAATTGGACATTATTTTATTTCTCGAGAAATGGAGTTAGTAAGATAAAAAAACGTGTAAAGAACTTATTTTTGTGATTCATTCCTCCGTTTATTATCCGAAATGTAATACTTGAGATGTGACCCGCTGAACTCAACCTAGAGTCAATAGATCAAAAGGTATGGAGGGAGGGGTGGCGAGGGGTTGATGGTTTGATTTTGATCTTACTATGGATTCCAATTTTTGCTTTCAATCAGTAAATAAGCTACTATATTTACAATTCGAAATAAAAATATATGAGCTATGATATTAATTAATTAAAAGAACTTACAGTGAGCGTCTACAATAGCTGTAATTGTGAGTCGGAAATGAAATTAAAGTTACAGATAATATATATTCATTGATGTGTCTAAGTATAATTGGTAATAATATAGAAAACACTTTTATGTAAATTTAAATTTGATGTTATTGTTAAAAAAAACTACATTTATGTGTGCAGTAAATAAAAAAAAAGGGATTACGTTTAATTTGGTATGAGATAGCCTGCTTCGGGAAAACCGAGGTTGGAATAGTAGGGGTTCGTTTGGGTGTCGTGTGAATACAAAAATCCTAAAAGTTATACTATAACCAAACTGGGGCGTTAGTGTCGGAACCAATTGTTAATTGTAGTAAGTATTATATTTTCGTAGCATTAAAGGAGGTGTCTGGTTATTGTCATTGTAACAATACCTCATTCTTAAGTATTCATGTGGCATAAGCTAATGATTAGACCGTTGGTGAATAATAACTAGGTGTAGAAAGGGGACGGAAAATAAGTTGACTGATTAAAGCATATAATTTCGTTTGGTTAAGCAATATAAAGGAACTTATTTTTGTACTATTTTAATTGGTTGTTGTTGTTGTTGTTGTTGTTTGTTGTTGGTTGTTTTGTTGTTGTTGTTGGGTTGTTGTTGTTTGTTGTGTAGTTGGGTTGTTGGGTTTGTTTGTGTAGTTGTTGGTTGTCTAAACGAGAATATATTAACCTTTTGAATGATAATGAGTTCATTCGTTGCCGCGTTCGTTATTCTTGTTTTTACTTTACTTCCGATTGGTCTGAACGAACAGATCCTTATTACAATTTAAGCGTTGTCTCTTACGCTCATAACGTTCCGTCAGTTAGTAAGAGGTACATTTTTTTCGGTGTGCCGGTACGAATTGAAATCTCTCGCCGCAGAATCTTCTACATTGCACCACCCTGTTGTTTGATATCCTTTCAGGGGTTGTGATTAGTTAGGAGTAGGAGCGTTCGCTATTCCTCCTCCCAACAGATGTGGTCAGATGTGTTGAATTTAATTCGTTATCATACCGGATGGGAATACCTGATACATGGTTTGTATTCTTATCCTGGAGAGGGTTTTGAAATAAATAAAGAAATAAATCGATTAAAAATTTAAAAGGAATTTTTAGTTCTGGAGATTAGAATATTTTGTTGTGAAAAACAAAAAAATCAAATAATATTGAGAGAGGCAGCGAGCATGGAAGAGGTAAATGTGTGTCCATCTGATATATGGAAATAGCAGTGAGATATATAAATCTCTCTATGAGGGGAAAGATCATCGTGAGAGCGTTCCTCCGGCCTTCCGTATGGATATGAAATGACGTTGTGTTCTGGTCGTGTGAACGGATGTATTAAAACCCGTTGATGGTCGCAAACTACTAGGGGAAAGAACCCATACGGAATTTAGTGTGAACCTTCACGATGACATAAAACGTTAAGGGTTTCCAACAGATTCCGAAAATCCTGAGAAATAAACAAGCTATGCTCATAAAAAAATAAACTAATTAAAAACGAATTAACATGTAATCGTTAAACTGATGCTTTGAACATCAATTGAACTGAGGACTCTAAGTACGCTATATAGCAATCAAATGGTGTAAACTACTATATTTATATCACGCGGAAATACAAAACCACATGTTGCGTTTTCCGCGTCAGTATCAAAAACTATGATGGCAGTAATGTAACAGAAGAGAATATGCTTTAAATTAAAAACTATCTTATAGCTTTGGGAATCTGGTAAAAAGAAAATTTACTTGAACCTCTGGTTGTATGAGAGAATGAGTGCTGCTTGGAAAAGGTCAAAAAGCCGTAAAGATGACTGAACAATGGTGATAGGAGGAGGTGCTCGATATAGATAGACATTTATACTTAATGAGGCTACACTCCTATCAAGGAAATGTTGTGCTGACATCATTTAGGATGATATATAGTGCGGATACTTACCACAACTGGAATAACATCACTTAATGTTCCTCCAAAGATTAAGATTTAAACGAATTTAATTAATAATTTAAAAAAATAACTTTATTGTTTTTTTATGTATTTATGACATAAGGACAGAATTTGTTTTGGTTTGTATGTATTGTAGAATATTTGCATATTTTCATCGAGAAAACACTGTTATATGTTAAAAAATTGAAAGCTTGGTTTAGCACTTATATATAACCCGTTTCGTTGATGTTTTCTAGCAATCTGTTGACTACACTGATGTTAGATAGAAAATTTTGTTTATTTTGTCTTGGTTTTGTTCTATCTGATCCATGTATGTTTATTAAATTCCGTAGTTTAAAAGAGCTTTACAAAGATGATACAACACTTTAACTAGCTATGTGATATTTATCCTCTCTAAGGTATTAAATGGTACTAGAAATAAATTGTTATTATAGATTAAATGGTGAAAATATTTATTGAATTGAATTATTATTGAAAATGATTAAATTAAAATTAACATCTGGAATATGGTTCAAGGAATAAGCTTGGGAGGGACATAAGCGTAGAACTATAGAGTATCGATTTTTTGAAGTAATGTTAATGTTAGTTATAATGTAACCATGTATTAGAATGTGGAATTGTTACAGAGTTTGTATCTATAGTTAATGATTATTCACCTACCTTGAACATTTAAAACTCTCTCTACTGAGACTTTGTACAGTTTCTTTTTTCTTAGTTCAGCTCTGAACATCATGTTAGCTTTATGATGTGGAAACTTTGTTACGACAACGAATACTTTCGATGGGGCTTGTATGATAATATTTAACGCAAACTCAAGAGATAGGATAGCTTTGTTCTAAGTTTTCCCATGTTTAGTAAATAAAAATTAAAAGAGGAATTGAGAGATGAAGAAATTAGAGACATGCATTGGACAAGTGTGAATAGGTGTAGAATTTTTAGAATGTTAATGTTTAGGTATCATTTACTAGAGCTTGTTAAGGTGGATGAAACTAAATGTTAATCACCGGGTTTTTGAGACCGTTTATATGATTGTTCCTGTTTAACGAATGCTCGTTCAAAGGTTTGTCGTATATGGGAGAGACCTGAGGTTATAAATTACATAAGTTATGAGATATGCTAAAGTAAGAAACTTTATTAACTGTCGAATGAACTTTATGCTGCTTCACGCCCCCAGCATCACGTCTTTATGTATTGGGTGGAATCTCTTATCCAATGCGCAAAAATAGAAACTATATTTAGGATTTTTATCGTTATAATTGTCTCCCGTTTTAATTATACTACCAAAACGATACTCAGTGAGAAATAATTGTTGATTTAGATTCAATAAATTAGATAATAGTATCATTGATACAAATTTAGCTACAAATAGATCAATATGAGAATTGGATGATTATTTAGTGTGCTCAAGTTGTGGTAATATGGTGCCGTGTTTGAGATTTATATCTAAGGTGAGTATATTATACTATGATTAGGGTTAAGTAAACGTTACCGAATTTTTGTATAAAAAAAAATTTTGATCTTTGAGAAATCTAGATCAATAGATAATTAAGATCATAGAATCAATAAGATCACCATGTTTCAGATATGGTAGGATATGGGGAATCGGTGGTTTGATGTTAAACTAGGATTCAGTATTAGTGGTATGTAAACGTTACAATTTTAGTAAAAATATGACCTGAAATCAATCGATACAATAGAATCAATTTATAGATCAATAGAATCACAAACTGGTCAGAGAGGGGTGGCCTGGATGGTGTGTTATTGAAATTTAATTTTATAATTTTACTGTAAAAGCAGATTAGGGTATTGTACAACGTTAATCATAATTCTACTATATATTTACACAACCAAATACAAGTTCAATAGTTTATAATATTATAGATCAAAACTGGTTCAGAGAGGGTGGGATGGATAGGTAGGTTTGATTTAAGCTGAATTTACTGATTTAGGGGAGTGTGCAAACAAGAAAAAGTTTAATTTTATAATTATACTGTAAAAGCAGAAAGGTAAAAATTAATTTCATCAATTTTTTTAACTACTTAGTAAATACTAATGAGTCATTATCCTTAATTAAGGTTCTGAAACCATTATTTCGAAATCTACAGACCCTACAACATATATCAAAATTAATAGATTATTTTTCTATAATAATTAAAACTAATCTTTTATGTAACGAGTAAACACTTCAACTTTGTCGGCAGCCACCATAAAAGTCGAATAAAACCCAACACCAAATTGACCAATAATACTCTGTGTTTCAACTCCTTTTTGGTATTGCTCCATAAATTCCTTTATAATGAAGAAATATAACATAACTTTAACGTTTCGTTATATAGTTTCGCATCTGTGACTTCTTTTTTTTTTTTATCATGTCTCCCATGATCCCCCTCAAGGGGGGTCCTAAACACCTCCTAATAATACGGACTTTAACCTCCCTGGCATTTCGAGATCTTCTTATCCGATTTACGGGATAACTCCATGATAAGACGAACATCAATATTTTTGTTATACTACACCCTACGAAACACCGAGTGGCTTTTCACAGCACCGTGTGACCATTGGGAGGCAACTTTTCTTATCTGACAAGATTCCCTATATCAAGTATTTTCTTTAGAAAAATTCCCAAAAACTTCCTGAACTTACAACCAAAATTTCTAAACCTTTATCGAACGTTTATATATTGAAATTTTAAATGGGGTGAGGTCCCCCTATTAACGGAGGGACCATACTAACTACAGGGGATTGTAATCATAGATACTCACCGTAGTAGGGTACATATATCTCACATAATCTAACCCTCCAAAATTTTAAACTCAGATACGATAACTAACTCTACCAAATGAGGTAAAATTATAATATCAGGAGCCCATAGCTCGAAGCTGAAGCCGGATGGCCTACAAAAATTCATTTATCATAATAATATAAGATAATAAATATAATAATATATAATAATAATAACTAAAATAAATAAAAAAAAAAAATATATATTAATTAAATAATTATAATTTATAATATAATAAATAATTATAATAAATATATTAACAAATAAGTAATAAAAAAAAAACATTCAGGGATGAGTAGACGGAATACGGTATTAGTTGTGCACGTGGACGAGTAGACGAGTGTGGTGCGTAAAGAGAGACGAGCTGGTGACAGGGATGGACGAAATGTCGTGCGAAATCAGGTTTCAAGTGGAATAACGCAGAAAAGCCTAATATAGGTTTAGAACTGATAAGATTCAAGGGAATCTCAAAAAAATTTGAATCCTAGTTTTAAACTACGAAAAGGAATTTAATTTTTTTTTTCTCGTGATACAGTATAATAATAAATAATATTATATAATAATATAATAAATATATAAATTAATAAATAATTAATAATAAAATAATAAATAAATAAATTATAATAATAATATATAATAATTATATTAAATTTAATAAATATAATGATGGTGTTATGTGTGTTGTTGTTTAGTATGTGCAGCTTAGTAGATCGCATAACTTAATATATGTACAAATGCTATGGAAATACTAAAAATACATAAAATAATTTAAATAAGATTTCAAAATTTCAATTAAACATTTCTTAACTAAAAATGTGGTTCTTATCTAAAGACTAACGCTGTAATAAGATCTAAAGTATCTATAATTACAACTCGTCCTCACTTCAATTTTCACAATAAATAAAGTGAGTCTCCCTGGAGACTGTCCCTGGTAATACTTTCTATAATATATTGATTAATATATAATTTATAATATATATATATATAATTAATTATTATATATATAATATATATATATATATTAATATAATATATAATTAATATATAATATATATTATATTTAAATATATATTATTAATATATATTTATATATATATGTATTATATTAATATATAATATAGTAATATTTAATTAATATATTAATAAATATATATATATTAATATATATATAATTATTAATTAATTATTAATATATTATTAATAAATCCTATATAATAATTGTTGTAGTGGTGTGTCGTATGTGGTGTTGATGTGTATTGTGTGTGTGCGGTGTATGTAATCAAGAACATAGCAATTCCAAACGCATGTTTTTCTATTTTCAACACGTCTTCCCCGTTTCTAAACGCATGAAAGGGTGGAGACGCATGTGGGAAAGTGGCTAAGAAATTCTTCGCACGTTTTCCCGCAAGGTTCTCACGGCAGAAAAAAATGGAGATATGGAGAGTATTTCGGGGATCAGATTATCGACATTTTCTCCCCAACTGTTTCTCAACTTATGATACCCTTGGCATCCCCCTTGCCGCGAGGTTTGAAAGAGAAAAACGAAGTATTTACCTTTGTTACAATTGCAGATATTGAGAAAGCTTTTTTACAATCTGGTAAACGGACGAGAGGCTGAGTTAGGTTAGCTAAGTAAAAAAGAAAAAAAAATATAACTCTTTTCCAATGAACCTAATATCCAAATGTTATACGGTATATATCTTTGAATTAAATGTACAAATCGGTAGATTTAGATTTATTTCAATGAATCTTTCAGAGGAAAAATATAACAAATAATATATACAATTCAACCTTTGTCGTAAATTGTAGTTTCTCTCCAAGAGATGAAAAAATCTTAAAGAGTCAAGAATCTATAGAGAAACTCTATTTTGAAATTCTTAATTCATTTTTGTAATGTTTGATATTAAGTGCAGTTATCCAAGAAAATTCGGTTAGACGTATTGCTGTCGGCCACTAAGGTCTCCGCGAAAATCAAAAAAAAATCACTTACCTACGAATCATATCTCCTTGAAACCCCCTTCTCCTTTTTTTTCATATATATATATATAATAGTATAACTATTATTATATTTACTATATATTACTATACTATTATCATATTCTCTATACACCTTTGGTGTGTAATACGAATATATATATATATATATTAATATAATATATATTATGATATATATATATATAATATAGTGTATATATATATACCTCATTTATATAATTATCTATATATATAACGATATATTATATATAATATATAATATATATATATATAACCCCTCACTATAATATATATGAACTTACTATATATTATATCATATTGTTATATGGTATAATTAAATTATTTTATATTATAATAAATATATAAAGTAATAAGTATATTTATATTATATATTATATATAATATACTAACCACTATTAATCCTATTATATATAGCGTTACTATATAATTATATAATATTCTATGCAAATATATATATATTTACTACTCTATTATAAAAAATCATATATATAATTATATATATAGTTTTATAATCTGCAAATTATATTATATAAATATAGAAAATTATGATATTAAAACTTATATATATATATCTTAATATTTATACTTATATATATACTTATATAACTATATTATATATATATTACTAATATATATATATCCATTACTTATTATATATATATATTTATTATATATATTATATAGTTGACAATTATTTCCATAATGAAAACTTTACCGACTACAGTACATCATATATATATTTCATTTTGGAAGAGGAATTTTTGAAAACCCAATTTTTTAATATAAAATTCAATAAAAATGGAGGTTAATTTGCGAACATTCTCTTTTTAATCTATTATAAGAAAACATTAACTTAAAAACCAAATACTTTTATCAAATGTTATATCCGTAACTAGCAGGTGAGTCGCTTTCATAATCAGGTAAAATTGCCTATGTATTTGCAGCCAAAAGTTTTCTTATTAAACTTGTATGCAAGAACAGTAAATAAACAAAGAGAGAGAGAGAGAGAGGAGAGAGAGAGGAGAGAAGAGGAGAGAGAGAGAGAGAGCAGAGAGAGAGAGAGAGAGAATATATATATAATAATATACCCCGTTTTCGCCCAAAAGCTCCAATACTGTTCTAGTGCCTAAATCCCCTCCTGCCCCTCTTTTTATTTGATTCCACACTATGAATAAATCCATAACTCAATAATTTATATTATTTATAAATATATATATAGTAGTTCATATTATAATATATTATTACTAATAAAAAATCATTGATATATACGTATATATATTCAAATATAATATCTAATCTCAAATCTTGAGATAGTAGTTTGATAAACAACTTAGATAATAGTATACATTACCCTTAACCTCTTTATTATTAATTAACTCATTTATTTTTAAAACATTCCACCAATCCACCCTTATTGGATCACGGGCCTTGGAGCGGGTAGTGGTTCGGCCGGATAACAGCCATCCTCATATACCACTCTCCAGCCCTCATTTCATAATTCTTCGCCCTTCACCCGACACTCAGCTCTCACACCCCCACTCTAGGCCCAACTACAAGCCAAACCTCCCGCGCCCGTAAGTCAACTTCGTGCTCTTCCTTCCCCCCATCCCTCCTCTCTCTCCTCAGCACCTCTCTCCTTTTATTCCTATCCCTCATCTAATTTCACCCTGGGCAATTCCGGCAACCCCTATCCTACTCCTTCCTAACTACCCACCATACGCCGCCCTCCCCAAACTCTTTCTAAACCACTTCTCGTTTCTCCATTCCTCACTAAAAATGCCCCAATCCATCTTAACATTCCCCTTTCTCACGTCCTTTCCCACCAGATAGAACCATTCCATTCCAATCCTACATTCTCCCATCACCAGACCATAATTGGACCCCACCCTATTCCTAATCATCCTCTCCCTTCTATACTGACCCACAAACCGGCTACTCAAATCATACACCCTTCATGTAACCCTCAAAGTACTTCCAACTTTTTTTTTTCCTGGACCTGCGCAATTCAACCCCCATGTGCAACCTTCACAAAACCCGACAATAGGCGGTACACAGAGTTTATCTCACGGAAACATACTTTATCAGTCCTTTGTGACGTTCCTGTGATAGATTCTCCACCCCCATTACCCATACTTTCTCGTCCAGACCACTTTCAATAAGCTGCTCTTTTCCTTTCTCAAAACCTATTTCTAATACAAATTTCTATCTGTCACTCTATCGCTCCCTCCTGTTCATCCCTCCCCCCTTAACGCAGACAATACCATGCCCTTAAATTTAATCTAAAAAACTCATTTACTTTCTTTCCAATACTAACAAACACCCCCCACTACTATCTAGATCTCTAACACCTTCCTTCTCCCTACAACTCCTCCTCGCGTCCTCTACTCCGATACCTAATAACTATTTTACCTCTTAACCGTTTTGGGGGCGTGGATGTGCTTGGTTGTTTAGAGGGTTAGCCCCTTTATTGTCCAACAACAACATTCTCTATCAAAACATCGACCTCCCAATATTCATCAGAGCCCGTTTGCCTGCGGCATCTTCTCCGCCCAACTAAGGGGCCGTATCATCCGCCAAAACAGTAAAGTATCATGTTCACTTTCCCCTTCTTATATGGACCATCGATTTCCCCCCCATTCCCCATCATTCCACCCCCTCTCCTCCCTCCCATTCCTGACTGCAAACACTCTCCATAAACAGATTGAAGTAGCCACGGCGACATTACGACCACCCCGCGGAAACTCTCTGGGCCAATCAAATAACCCCACCACAACCATCATCCAAACATTCTTCACTCTTCTACTGCGCTGCGCCGCTCCCCCTCTAACTACACTCTCTTCACACACATTCTAAAAGTTAACCTATCTCCCTATTATACACACAAGGGACAACACTCTTATATACTTTCCCGCCCTAATGACAACAACGCCCACCCGGGGGGTCTCTGGTGAGAGAAAAAAGGAATGTGTTTTTTTTGGCAACTTTTAATTGGCGAAACAATCATAGATTGTTCCTTTTCCCTTCCAAACCCCTCCCTTAATTTTCACACCCTATTCAAAACTTCTATCGTCAATTAGCATGCTCCTTTTCTAAATTCTAAAAAAACACCCACATACAGCTTTCCCTTTTCCTCTCTAGTAAACATTTTTCTCGACCTGCACAAGGCAAATCTTATAATTAAACGCGAATGATCCCACACAACCACCTCTTACCTGACTCCCATAAAATCCGCTCCTTGGTTCTTTTTTCCCCATACACATTAAACGCCTTTTTCAAACCAACCATCAGAAGATACCGCCCCAGAGTTTGGTCCATACATAATTAGACACCCAATCACTGCTTAAAATATAATATAAAACTCCCTATTGCGTCTTTAATACCGGTCGGTCGTTAAAAAATTACTACATATAATTAAATCAAGGTATTCTCCGGTTTTTGACGTTAGAATAAACCATCTACGCAATGTTTGGTACGGACAGAACCATTCTACCTGGGACATTCGAGAGCTTACAGGTAATTAGATGATCTCCGAGTCTCTTATCTTATCTACATAACTTAAAAAAGTAACCATAACTCAGTCGAGATTATAATGGTCTTCGCATAAACATTCCATGACAATAATTTACCCTATTCCCTTATACGAAAGAGGAAGAGCCAGCATAATAACAAACCGGATCCCCCTCCCAATCTGTGGTATACGATTATCACCCACATTCTTTTTTATCAGTGACGCGACGAATATTATAAAGCATCTATATCAGCAATGTGTCCTTGCAATTGCCCTCTCTAATGGCAATATATTCCTATTAACATAGTCTCTTTGTCTAGCAAATCAATTTCCACTTCTCCTTCTACAACCACCTCCAGAAATCCTGCGGCACTTCCTCAGGTTTTTTATGTGTTGTACCCGCTCATTAGTTCTCACAGCCTCTATTTATTTTCCTTACCTATTATGTCTAATGATTTGCATGGCTCCACTCAAGGCTCGCTTTCAATCGCTTTCACCTACTTATCTGATGTGTGTTTAATTTATTAATTGTGAATCTTATATTTTGAAACTATTGATTATATTAATATGTTATATTCAGAATGTGGACTAGGGATATAGAGGATGGGTAGAGGAGGGTAGAAGATGGGTAGAGGTATTGGGAAGGGGTAATGGGTGGGGGGTCCTTATTCAAGTGGACAGTGTTATTAACGGGTCTTTTTTTTCTAGGCAATTACCATGCCTCCTACACCGTAGCATCATTTGCAATCTATTTGTTTTCGTTTGCTTCTCCGAGATGTAGTAACTTCGGAGGGGACAACGATGGGAAGCATGACTTTGTTTGGAGGGTTTCCTTGTGTGGTTATGAACCATGGAGGAGTAACAAAACTCGTCACGGGTTAAGACACGAATCGGATGCGGGCTGAAAATAATGTTATCACTAAAGTAGGTCAAGTGAACACGCTTACTCATATTCATAAAATACTGTAGTATCAATATTTGAGAGAGTCAAGTTCCTTAGTCTCGACGGGACACGCCCCTTTAGCCATGTTCCAGAAGATGTGGGCACGGCGGTGTGGATCATTTGATATATGGGTCTTGTAATCATTCACTATTCGCACTTAGGTTCAGAGTGCCACAATCGAACATTGGTTTTTGCCCTGCTTTACGTGGCCAATACATAGTTGGCGACAATGCAGCGGGCCCGAAGCCCGTGGCTGACGGTATCTTTTGTGAGATGAGGGAAAAATTTCTTCGAGAAGAAATCATGTTGTGGACAAAAGGGCCTCATCACATAAATCCGGTTAAAAGTAGTACCACACCGTATTTTTGTTCTCGCGTTGTCTGAGCTGCTTATGTGGGAGGTGACAGCCCTATTCGGCTAGCTTTAAATAAGGTAGGGGCGGTTTGTAGTAGGTTTGAGTAATGGAGGGGTTGTAGTTATTTTGGGAAGTAAGTAAAAATGAATTTATTATTAAGATTATTGAGGATGGAGGTTGGTGTAAAGGCGGCGGGGAAGGGCGAATGAAAAGGGGGAGTATTGAGCAACTCCTATTAAGAATAGGGTTGAAGGGTATTCTGATGAGCTTTAAAGGTGGTTATGGAGAGAAATATGATAGGGGGAATTATTCATGAAATAGTAATGATTAAAATAAGTTTGTTGATTTAAAATTGTGTACGCACGGTATTTGTTCGTGTCGGAACGTGGGGTGGTTTATGCCCAGTCTTGGAAAAGTTCGGAAGTTTTGGAATCGAGGCGCTATTTATCGATTAAATAGCTCTTCACGGTGGGTTGTCCCGGGTATAGTCTGACTACCTTCTATACGTACCTATAAGATTCAATAGTACTGCTAATAAATAATTATGAATACTCTATCTAAATTATAATAAACAGGTACATGATAATTCACTTTGAACCCATACATTAATATAATAAATTTATATCGGTGCATAGAGTCTCAAGCTGTAAAGTAAAATGATAATTATTAATATATATTTATGATAATAATATGATTACACCTTTTAGTATGTATTTTGTAGAAGCTCGTAAGATAAGTAAATATACATTTATTAATATATATAGCTGTAATATATAAAATATAAGATAATATCAAACTTACTTTTATTACTCGATGAAAACGACATATAGCCAAACCTATGTGACTGTTAATTCAAATATCAACAGAATAATTCTCCCCCCTGGTTCTCACCTTGTAAATTATTGTTATTTTAGTCATTGTTTTTTCTGGTCATTTTCGCCCTCCCCCTTCATAGTTTATTTCAGCTATATCTTAGTGTTTTATATTTAGATAGTTCACCTTACTTAGTACAATAAGATAGTCATAAGTAGCTAGTAAGGTATATACATATATATTATTTTTACTTATATTTATATATTTCACTCTGCATTGTTAAAAATACTAGTATAAGTATATATGTTTAGTGTTTTATATATATATAATCTTATTTATATTAAAATTAAGGAAAGTTTAAATAAAATAAAAGACTCGAGCCCCCTAATATGTATATATATGTTATTAAGAAAGGGGTTTTATTTATTTTTTGCTCCTATAAATATTTATTATGTCAATTTCTTATTTTTAAATCATAGTTATTATTTATTTCTTTTACTAAATTAGCAATCTATGGCAGAATACTTATCAAATTTTTCACATATTTTCTATACTTATAGTATTTAATTTTATAAATTTATTATCACTTTTATTACTATTACGATATATTATAATTATTTATTTATTATTTATTATATTTTATTTATTATATAGATTTATATTATTATATATTTCATTTATATTTTTATTTATTATATTGATATAATATATCAATACTCAGCAATTAGTATTAGTTAAGTGTTTTATTTGATTAATTTAGATACTATTGTATATTTACTTTTGATTTATTTGTTTAATTTTTTATCATTGTATTTTTTGTTGAAATATATAAAAACTAATTCTATTTAATTCATTATTTATATTTATTATTAATTATATTATAGACTATTTGTTTTGGTTTATTAAATTATATTAATTTATACTTATATTTAGTATTATTATTTTTTATTTATATATATATATATATTATCTATATATAGTGTACTAAAATAGAAACCTAAATATTTATATATTTCATTTTTTTAATTTTTTTTTTTATTATATGATTATTTTTAAGTATATTATATTATATATTTAGTTTCAAGGAGAATAAATAAATAACTTAACAATAATAGTAGTAAATAATATATAATTGTATATATATTATATGATATAGGAAGAATATAACCAATATATATATATATATTATATTGGTATATCTATATTATATATTTATATAATTATATTACAATTATTATAATCTATATTTTAATTGTATTTTATTTATATTATTTAAATTATATTATAATATATATTTATAATAATATATATGTATTTTATTATTATTATATATATTATATTATATATATATCATAATCTCTCCTTTGGGTTTTGTTTTGAACCCATTCTCCTCGGGCGGGGTTGTTATTGCCCCGAGTATTTTTACCTATCAGGAATACTAATGTAGTTGAAAAGGGATTTTACAACTTTAAGAAGAAGATCTCGGTCTTTCGTCCCAAAAGTAACGATAGGTAGGTCCTGCCCACCCCACCCCACCCCTTTGAGTACAGTCGCGCCTCACCACTGGCACTCCGGTGTCAAAGGTCAACCAGTCTACAAATTGATTAGCGCTCCACTCAAAGGGTGAACTGACTGCCTTTCTATTAACTAGAGAAAAAGAGTTTGGTTGCTTGCTTCACAAGTTGGAGTATCGTGGATCAACTGAATGTGGTAAAACACTTAGCATAAACGCAAACCAGGGATATTCGCGTTCCACGATATGACCTTTTTTGGATAAAAAAAAAACACTATATAATTTATAGTTAATAAGATGGGATTTATTTATTATTCATAAACCAATTATTAATAATAATTCACCTATTTGGCACGTATAAAACCTCCCTTTATGTGTACTTTGATTTTTACGTAATAATTATAATTTTATTATATGTAATTATTTAATATTATTATGTTATAATATTATAAGATATAATATACCCTAATATATATATATAATATATATATATTATATATATTTATATTTATATATATATATATATATATATATATATATAGTAGTATATAAATATTATATATTATTAATATACTATATTATATTTTATTATAATTATATTATATATATACATAGTATTAATATAAT
>JABUQX010054259.1:0-20000 GCA_015478945.1 Trachelipus rathkii | reverse complement strand
CACAGATAGAAATTCGAGAAAGATCAGATGTCATTTGCTCAAACGCCACTCTTCTGATGATGGTTCTTTGAATTTTGAGTAAAACGCCATTAGAAGGGAAAAGAGCAAATTGGGAGTGGAATCGTCGCGAATAGGGGAGTGAATAGGTGATGAAATAACAATGATAAGATTATTAAGGAAAAGTAGGAAAAGAGTGTAAAATAGAAAGAATTCAGAGGAATGCTAAAATTAATGTATTTACGGGATGAAATGTTGCCGTCTAGAACTGTTGCTATAGAACGACCCGAAAGGAAATCAGAGAGAAGAGTAGATACTCAAGAGGGAAGTTTCGAAAATTAGTGAGCTTTGTTCCAGACTTTATCGAAGACTTTTGATATGTCTAGTGCCACAGCTGAAAATTCACAGAAACGCGAAAGGGCAAGGGTCCAAGGATCAAATAAGAAAAAGATAACCACAATAGAGCTTTCCCCACAAAATCCATACTGGCGATCTTAGAAGATTAGAAGATTTAAAATCTTTCCAAATCATTCTGTTCAGAATAGATCGAAAACTTTGCAATGAATAAAGGATAAAGCAAGAGGATGATAGTTATAGGGTCAACAGTGGTCCCTCTTCTTCGCACAGGTTGAATAAGCAAAAACTTTGAACAAGAAGAGAAGGTAGAAGTGAATAGGCAGAGAGAAAATTCACCAATGAAGGATGACTGATACAATTTTAAGAACGAAAGGAAAGTTACCATAAGTATGATGTGTATCAGGTAGAACACTATTACGCGGTGTTAAACCTGACGATGATTGTTAGAAACGTGAGCCTGGGTTAGTGTTTGTGAGTAATGTCGGTTTGCTCGATGAACTTTTCTAATGTTAACGTTTTATTCATAGTTCAATATGAAAATTAGGTCGAGACGATGACACTTTGATGAAGAGAGCGTCAATTCATAGTTCAAGATCCTGGTATCTTTGATAGATTGGTCACTGTCTTGTTAAAGATTTTGTAGATAATACTAGCTATATAAATACAAAAAATGGTTTTATTCCGACCTACGAATACTATGCTAACGCAAACAAAGTTTTGGCATCAAAGTAACATATCTAACACTGAACTAAGATCAATTATAATGTACAACACAAACGTTAACTACACTGTATGCCTCGAATAAAACGTCAACATTAAAGCCAGTTCCATAACCTAAACAGTAAAAGAGTCACTAAAAATATGCAGTACACTAGTAAGTAACCTGTTTACACTTTTCAGCGTATCTGTAATATATAATAGGTTATTTTACTTAACATAAGTGATATTTACAAACATTTATGATAACCTTACTAATCTTTCATATACTGACCAACGAGTATATGCTAAGGTAACAAAATTTTCATAAAACATCATATAGCTAAGTATACATATTAATTTGCGCTGACTAAGAAGATGTAAAAAGCGCAAACTAACATACACCACTACGTATATGAATAATCTGCTAAATCCACTATAATTTCTTACGTAACAAAGCGTAAATAGCACATGACTGTCAATAACTCATATGCAATCCAGCAACTTTTCCATTATATCAGCACCAGTTAGAAAAGTATTATCTAATAAAAGTAACAAAATTCCTTAAAAATATCGAAGATACCAGCATCTTGAAACTAGAGATTGAACTACTTCATCAATGTGTCAGTACGTTTTT
This sequence comes from Trachelipus rathkii, assembly GCA_015478945.1. Taxonomy (NCBI): domain Eukaryota; kingdom Metazoa; phylum Arthropoda; class Malacostraca; order Isopoda; family Trachelipodidae; genus Trachelipus; species Trachelipus rathkii. The sequence continues at coordinate 18,313 of JABUQX010054259.1, read as the reverse complement.
TCGAATATAGCATCATTATGTAACTAATGAATCAATCGTAGACATTAAGCAAAATTTTACGACGACAAACTAACATTAACTCAGCAACTTACTAGGCTCAGACTGTTGCTAACACAATCAATCCGTTATTTAACACGTAATCCCTTACGAACTCATCATTATATTTAACAAAGTCCGCGTTTAAATTTTACATAATTGTCATAGTAATTAATTCTACATAAATATCTTTAACTCACACATAACAGTTTTCACACAATTAGAGCAGAAGTGTTCTTTGCTTAGTCAACGGTAAGAGACTTAACATTGTCCATAAAACCGTTAACAAATAATAGTACTAAAGCTCCACATCTACTCGAGATAGAAATCCCATTGGGACGCGCCTTTGAAAGGTGTGAATTCCGTAGATGGGAGGATGCACCGTACCATAAAAGGAGGGTGTAAGCGGTAATTGTGGATTATTTAATAGAGAGCCTCTAGCGGAGGGGTAATTGCCCGCTTATATATATATCTATATTATATATATATATTTATTATATATATATATATATAATATAGTGATAATATATATATATTTATATATATTAATATATACATAATAGATCAAAGAAGGTCATGTGATTAGGTGGGCTAGGTGATTGGGGACTGCATAGGAGCGGTGGTGTGTTTTACTGATTTATATCTGATATAACTGCTTATTTAAAAAATCAGTATAGTAAACATTAACATTAACTATGACTATTTTTATTCAAAGGTACATTATTTTTATGTTATCTTATTGTGATAAAAATTTTAGTTTATTATTTTATGTTATGTTTGGATGAAAACTTTGTTATGATTTTTGCACAAATTTTTCGTATTTGCAAATTTGAATTTCAGTTTAAAGTGATTATGATGAACTTTTTATTATAATATTAAAAGTTTAATGTAAAAAAACGTTGTTACATTAAGTATTATATTTTCACGTTGTCAGTATGATAATTAGACAGGGTTTGTTAATTTTTTAGGGTTAATATTTAACCATATATATGTAATGTTATATAATTCAGCATTGATGTGTTATGAGAGATATCTCTTTGAAAAAAAAGTGTGAATAGGTTTAACCATTGTGAGCTGTGTTAGGTCCTTATATATAAACTTCTGTTAAAGTAATGGGAATTTTGAGTTAAATTAGTTAGTAGTTATATTATCGTAACCGTAAGTTTGTTAGGTTTGTTAATTGTAACATTATATTCTTTAGTTATCAGGTTAACTGCTTATGTTATGCATTATTAATGTCTAAACATTGTTCGTATATATACTATCTTTATATACATAATATAATCTAATCTATTAACAGTTGTATAATATTAGGAACTTAAGTAAAATCTGATAAATTTTTGTTTTACATATTAAATGTGTACAATTGTAATTAACATTGCTATGTAACGAGGATTCCTTGTAAAAAAGTATGTAATAAGTTTTACGTTTTTGCACGCTATGTTTTAAGTTCTACTTTACTGTTGTTTAAAGTTGATGGAACTTATTGTTCATTGTATTAAGCCGCTTTATTCGTACTCGTTAGTATTTGTTAGGTATTATGTCTCACGTTGTACTTAATAATTTCTTATTTATCATTGTGTCTGCTGTGTTGATGACCTTTATATTCCAGTGTACTTTGAATACGTTAGCATATATTTACCTATCAGCAGGATAAAATATTGTTTATTATGTATATAGTTTATATATATATATTAATATATATTATATCATATATTATTTATATTACTTAAATTAAATATATTATATATAGTATTTCTTAATTATAGGATGAATAAATAATATATCAGATTACTTCTAGGATAAAGTTTATTTAAACTGATATAAAATATTATATATTATGCATATATATTATCGCACAAATGCTTAACGTCACTCAACTGCGGGAGTTGAATAGCATAGAATTTCACTACGTTACGCGTATAGTTCTTATGAATGTGTTATGTGTTCCTACTGCTCATCATATTCTACAGTTTCGAGCATTTACAGCGGCATCCCCTCTTCCTACACTGTTTTGTATTCTACTCCGTTTCGAGTCTTTGGTTAAGTCCCTTAGGCTTCGGTTAATGGTGCATTTGTTTATATTTTAACATAGTTAATGTACATTACAATTGAATAATGATATAGAGATATGATACTTGCCAAAATGTGTGAATCAGGTTAACGTTTTTGTAAAACGCTTATGTTAAGTTACTTTTACTGTTGTTAGGTGATGGAGCTTTGTATAAAAGTTTTTCAAAAACCGTTTATTTCGGGTTTTGAGTAAGTGTTGACTAAAGGTTAATGTTGTTGATAACATTTATAGTTTTTAAAGAGACCGGTATGAATCTTCTGTTAGATTGTCATTAATTTGGAAACTTTTGTGTTACGTAGCATATATTCGCTGTCAGTATGAATAAAACTTTGTTTTTTCTATGTTATGTTTAATTCATAAGAATGGATAACACGAAATGGCTGACTTGAATCATAGATCAAGTAGATGGATAGATCAATTTACAAGTAGAATAGGAGGAGTGGAGGGAGAGTAAGGATATGATTTGGATTTGATCTTAACTGATTTTATGCTATCTTAATGATGCTAAAACTGATCGATTTACTTAAAAAAGATATGACTTGAACACAAAGATCAATAGAATCGAATAGATCACAGGGCTGGTGAGGGAGTGTGGGGGTGGATTTGGTTTGATTTACTAATTTACTGACTTACTGCTTTAGGTTTTATAACATACAATTTTTAATGAAAATATATGACTTGAATCAATAGATCAATAGATCATAGATACAATATTATCACTAGTCATGGATGACAAGAGGGTGGGCTGATGATGGTCTGAATTTCTTGATTTACTTATGATTTACTGTTTTAAGTATGTTAAAATCGCACACAATTTAAGTAAAAAAAATAGACACTAAAAACAAATTAAATACAATTAGAGTCAGATAGATCAATTGATCAACTGAATCAGGAAAGGGAGTGAGCAGGGTAGTTTGTATTTACTTGATTTTAGCTGATATTACACTGCTTAAGTTCTGAAAAAAGTAAAATATTGTAAGTTTAAACATAAAGAGAATAAGAAATTTATATTTATTAATTTATTTTTTTAATTTAATTGTAATTATTTTCAATTATTTAGTTGTATATATTTCATTATCTATTATTTTTAGATTTAGCCATTATGGTTTTCTTGAATGGTTTGAAATAGTATTTTATGACTGAAGAGTCTACAAGCACCTAATAGCATATAATAAAGAGCACCAATTTAATAGATTGACATTACTAGTAATATGCAGTATTATCATTATTAAAAACTAACATCATAATTAATTAATACCCAATATACAGAATGCTTAAAATAACATAAGGAATGGAAGAGTAGACAATCTCCCACTGGTTTTTCAATAACTGGGTGAAAACAACCCTTAGTTAACAAAAATGAGAACCAAGATCCTAGCAAAGTATAAGACCTATTACCAATGCCTTCCACAAATCATATAGAATAGTTAAATAAAGAGAGTTTACTGACCCAAAAGGTTTACAAAACATGTAGAAAAGAACAACATCATTAGTGAGATGAGCGAATAAGGGATTGTAAGATAGACAATACTATTCAAAAGTAACAACTACTGGATAAATGAAATGATCAATTAGAAATAGCTGGGAAAGGGCAGAATCTATTGCATGAGCAGAGTGGATATGATCTCACGGAATAGCTAAAGATAAGTGTAAAGCCACCATTTTGTGGCTTGAAAAAATTAAGATACAAGTTTGAATGAATAAATAAAGATTCATTGGAAAGGTGTAATGGAAAATGTTGAAATTATATTAAGCTACACGAAGAAAGGAATTATGAAAATAGTAAAACCGGCACAATAATTATAATGGCAAAGGAGAACCTCGCATGTCCCCTGTTTGATTTTGTATTAGCCCTCAAACCCCTTAAGTACTCTCAACAACTTAGAGAATGGGTACAGAATAAAGTAGAAAGACCGAGAAGAGAAAAGAAAGAGAATCTCTCATCTCTTCTACATCGACGATTTATATAAAGTTGTATGCGCCAAGTAGAGGAGAGCATGAGAGTACTAGATAGGGGTCAGGATGTGATTTTCAGCTGTGGATAATTAGAAAATTTTGGATTGAATATTTTGCATCTAGTTACGACCACAGTAGAATATACGACTCTGCACACTCCAAAGAGATTGAAAAATCAAAATAGCAACAGAACGTGCGAACAGGAGAAGGAGAATTACTAAATAGCTTGGATAGAGCTCAGACTAGGCATTGAAAACGAAAATATGAAGAGAGAATTAAGAAGGAATACAAACAAGTCTCATGTAGTGAAGAAAATATTAAAAACTGAATTAAAACCAAAAACAAAATAGAGGAATTAAGGTGTGGCATAATGCCAGTAATGAAGATATAGTTTGGATTATAGACTGGTACCAGCAGTGAAATAAATACTCTAGACAACAAAAAGGAAACCTCCCATGCAGTAAACCGGTTAGCTGAAAGATTAGTTGAAATTCCAACGTATTAGATAGCAATAGGAAGTTTAATAAATGATGAAGGCTAGTGGCACCCCGTATATATCAATCCCGAAAGATAAAATTGACGGAGTATTGGGAACGCCACATATAGAATAAAACCAAATAATGAATCTTACGAATTTGGCGAATATATAGAAGTGAATCGGGACCAAAATTCAATAGGATGGTTAAAGACATTGAAGATTGTCAAGCTGGATATACAAACTTCAATACAAAATAGGTCAAATGTACTACTACCGTGAATTTTTAACATTCGAGATATCAATGAACAATACGAATGAATGGAATGAAAAACTCATCAAAGAAAGAACTAAATCTTAAAGTGGAAATCTTATAAGTACAAGAAGGAAACGATAATGTAGATATAGGGAGACATATGCACGCGACACTTTTAAAAGAATGTAGTGAGCAGGGATTATTAGCAATAGAAGAAATATGATTAAAGCAATGAATTGCAATTGGATTATTTAAAAATATGATGAAGAAGCTCTAGATTACAGCTCAGTTGGTGCTTATGAAACACTTAGGATTCAAAAAGCATATCGATAGGAGTCGATTGTCTCTGATAGATGTTAGGATGTGTGGATAAAAATGAACTCAGAAACTGTGCCCCACATATTATCCTCGAGAGTTAAGACTATGCCTACGGTATGGGAATATACAGAAAGATACATAATACCCGCTATCGAGCTACATCTCACTACAGACTATGCAAACTATCATATAATATAGATACTACACTAATCTCACTTGATAATTACACAAAACCTCCAGCATATAGTAGATAATGACCATATCCTAATTCTATATGTATATTTGGCATACCTCACATACGACATATTTTTGTACAAAAGTAATAGAACGATATGTATTGTCAAATATAAACATAGTATTAGTATGAGAAACAAGGAACATGTACTAATATGAGGTAGGTGATTTCACCTAATAAACGATGAAAATTTGGCCCTCTACGACAGGGAGATCAAGAAATTAAATATCGACGTGAATACGATATGCATCCTGATAGGTGGGGAAGATGGAGGAGGTGGCGGTGGTTACCAGTGTAAGTGGGGGTCCTTGAGCGATTACCTTTCTAGTAACCTATCCTACAACGATGCTGGCTAAATATTAGGAACCGAGGGATTAGCTATAGAAGCATAGTAAAGGAGCTCTAAGGAATAATCAGGTTCTAGTACTTGGTGGAGTATTTAGTGAAGCGGTGCTATGCGCTTAACCATAAAGTTGTGGGATCGGTTGTAGCATCAACGAGTGGTACGACTTTCGTCAAAGAGGTGTTTAAGAAAAAAAAAAATAGAAAAAAAAAATAAAATATCATATTACATCAATATTAATAAACTTCGGTGCGCTGTACGAGACGTGGCATGCACTGTGCACTGTCAACATCTAAACTACTGAGTCTCAGACTCCTTCTCCGACTATTTTTTCCCGTTCTTATATTACTGAATTGCTTCAATACTTTTACACTCCTCACTTCTGTGGCTCGTGTTTTGCACTCTGTGCTTTTGTTTATCAGTCGGAACCTTAGTTAGAGCCCTCGCTTTAGGGGTTCTAGAACGCTCTAATACGAGACTCTTTATAAAGCCAATATATATTTTACGATCTACAGTTCGTGAGTGAACAATATATAAGATCACTATTAAATATTGTTGTTATAATTTTTTGTAAATTATACGATATGTTTTATTTATACTTGGACCACCCGCCTCGGGCTCCTAAGCAACGGATGCCGCTGCAAAGTCCTTTCCGATATTTCCCGTGTATACCGAGCTCTTTCTAGATATTCCACTCTGAATCCTCTCATCAAAGTTTTCAGCCTTCTACGATACGAGAGTTACGTATACCTCACTCTAAACCTCCAAATTTTAACGTACCGATATTAGTTAACTCTCCTATATCTGTAGATTATATAATCGGAAACATGAGAGGCTGAGTCGAAGCAGGAGCTATAAGATTGATTTCCTAAGGAATGTGGCCGATTGGTCTATTTCTCACACCTATATATATATAGTATATATGATATTCATATATTATATATATATATATTATTAATATCTAATATTATATTATATATATAATATTATATATATCATATCATTATATATTATTATATTATATATATATTATAATAATATATTATAGTATATATATATATTCATAATATAAATATAATCAATCGTATTATATATATATATTATAAATTAATTAATAATATCTATATATTAATATATTATATATATACTTATTATTATTACTTATCAATAATTATATTATAATCTCTAATATTATATATACTATTAATTTATAAATTATATATTATCTATATATAATTATTATAAGAAAAGGATTCGAAGAGAGTCTCGAAGTGGGGAGCAGGTTGGGAGTCGGGATAGTGCTGGTAGCGCCTGAACATTCCAGAGAGATCAAGCAACTAGCCAGGGTGAATAAAATACGATAATTTCCATTACAGGATCCGCTTTGGACTCAATACTCAATATTTTTGACGTCATCTGAATATAATATTATGTGAATAATGATTTAATGATATAATAATGTAATGATAAATAAATATATAATATAATAATATGAATGAATAAATAATTAAATATTAATTTAATAATAATAAATATATAATGATTAATATACTAATGATAAATAAATAATAATAATAATATAATAATAATAATAATAAATAATAATATAAAATATAAGTAATAATAATAATAATAATAATATAATTAAATAAATTGAAATATATAAGTAATAAATTGAGGTAATTAATATATATTTAGGAGAATAATAATATATAACTTTATAGGTAATAATAAATCAATAATATAATAATAATAGATAAATAATAAATATAATAATATAATAATAATAATATAATAATAATATTATAATATAATAATCATAATATAATAATAATTAATATAATAATAATAATAACAGGACAGACCGTTCGGTCTATCGACAGGTTGTTCGCCTTGATCCGGTGCTCACACCACGGAAGAACGTTAGGCTAATCTTTACTATAGGAATTGAAGCGTCAAAGGGCGTAAGCGCATATTTTGCGCTCAATACCTACGGTGGCAGTACTTCTTACGATGTGCAGCCTTAGCAACTTGACTACTCCGCCCTGTGAATCAGTTTTAACACCCCAATATGCCTATAATTCAAAGTTTCTAACGTACCCCCTTCAACTCTCCTCCCAAAAAGGTGTCCGCAATGAACTGTACCTGTAACCACTTATGATATAATCTATATAAATACAGAAATTACTTATTTAATATATATATGGATATATATATATGATATATATACTATAGTTATGATTTATACTACTACTACTATAACTATATATTTATATATATATATTAATCTACTATACTATATGATATATATATATATATAATCTTACTACTCTAGATATATATATCTTATATGTCACTATATACAGTTCTATAACTCCTAACCTCTTATCTTAATATTATAACTATATACCTATATATAGGTCCATACTGATATATATAACATATATATTTATCTTATATAGTATTCTATACTATTTGTAAATACCTATATATTACTATACATAGTTATATATAGATATATATATATATATATATATATATTTCTTTTATATTACATATCTATAGTATAAATATATATATGTTATATTAATATTTCATATGTCATATTTTATACAAATATACTTAGTATATACTAACACTTACACACATGCATATATTTATATACTCTATCGCTATCCTTTATACTAGTTTACTATTATCGTAACTGCATATATATAACCTTTATAAATTATAATTATTTATATATATTTATTCTATTATATATACTACACCTCTATGCTGTGTGTGTAACGCTACACTAGCTATAGGCTACTTAGTATATCATAACTTTAGATCTATATATTATATTCATCACATCATCACCATACTTTGCTATACAGCAGAGAATGGGAGGTGAGGTGAGTAGTGAAACCAGTCCTTCACATGTCGGGAACGAAAGTTGAAGAGAAATATGAACGGCAAGTCGAAAAGAGAGACTTACGTATTTATAACTTTAGTGAGAATAGCAATCCAAAATCCACATGAAACCTAGAGAATTAGGATATAACGACGGAATACTATAGCCATTCGGTCAATGTAGGGTTTATCTTGGGGAGGGTCAATATACCTATAATAAACTTGCAAAATATCATAACTATTATATGCACATTTTTTTCTTGCAAATTAATTCTTATAACCAGGAGTTCATTTACCTGACTCAATATTTCCATCGGTTTTTGACAGCGGTCCAGATTTACATCGGCATTAGCACTATGCCATCGCTAAGTAAGTATTAACATTACCATCAGTTCAAAAAAAGGATTAAGATCTAATGGATTTCCGATTTATTCTTCATTTATTTTTTTCAGATCCACCCATAACTAATGCTTCATTCTCACCATTTTATCAATTTTTTCACCACCTAACCAGCCTAAGATTTTCGACCTAAAACTCATTGAAGTTGGATCATACCCTCCCTACCTGCATGACCATTAGTTTCCACCTACTAAACATTAATACCGGTAACAACATCCTCTCATGTAAGCCCCTAGGCCACTCAAGATTTATTCGTTTAAATCTATCAGGATTTAATTGTTCCAAGCACATTCCTACCATTTCACAACATTATTACTAACCTTCATCATCCGTTCCCCATTTCATCAGTTAGTTACGAAAGCATCATCCGTATTCATTATTCTAGCAGCATCTTATTCTCATTCATACCATGTCCTGCTTAATTCAGGAAGAGTCTTCCATTTCCCTGATAAGTCCCAATTACATACTCCTTCCAAACTGGCTGCTATATTTACCTCTTTCGTCCTAGGCCATGCATCTTTTTAATATTTTTTTCCTCCTTGATATAAACTTCCAAACATCTTGTTTTAAAACCTCTCATTGGGCTGTTAGTCATTCACACGCTTTTTTTACTTTAAATGCTTATTTAATCCGTTTCCATTCACCATCGCTGTTCACATCTCTCCTACTATAAGCACATTCGCACATACTTCTTTTGCACTACTAACAACAGCTCCTTCATTTGCTTCCATATTTTTTCAGTTTCAACTTGTTCAGCATTCACTGTTTATTTGCAAGGCTCTTAAAATATTTATGGTATTAATTGTATTAACTAGTTTCTCAGCTATTATAGCAGTATCTTAATTCTATCACACCGTCTTTCAGTCTTCAACATTCCTTTCATCCAGCCGCTCAACTAATCTAAAGCGTGATTTTTACATAAACGAACACTGATGATTCCGAAATCCATTCTACCCCCTCACTGATATTCATACATGTAAAAACATAACCTCAACATCGGGTCCTTTCACCAAACTATAGAAGGAGGAAAATGGAGATGGTGGATAAGTAACATAAAATTGATTTATACTTCATAATCGAGTATAATTCTATTTCTACCTACAAACCAACTCCCAGGGAAATTGTTATGAATAACTCTTTTTTTAAAAAAAATATTGTACTTACGGCAACTGCCTCTTCACACGCAAGAAATTAATACTAATATATTTACTTTCTACTTACTACCATTCCATTTTTCTCTCCGCACCTAATAAAAGCACACCTGCTTAAAGGGAAATGATAATAGAATCCAGTCCTTTTTTGATCGGCTAATACACAACCATCTTGAGTGTCAAGCAATCACCAGGTCAAATATTTAAGGCATCCGCCTCCACCCCATCCGATACATCAATTCAGAATTATCCAGGAATTCGTTACTCATTCTCTCAACCAACCCTCCAGGATGACCGATCATGTAACACCACATACTTGACCTTTTCAAAACTTAAAATGTAACCACAGTAATTAGGATTCTACTAGACTACCATTACACATAAACAAAATTCTAACCAATTAACGCTCTGTAACCACGGTCATCTTATCCCAGAAATTGAAACATCCCTTTTCTCTTCCCTCTCATTCCTTCTACACCAGCCATAGTTTCTCCGGCATGAACAATTTCATCACATCTGCACAGCGAAAATTTATGAACCCGTAATGGGTACTATGGACATGTCAGAGGAATAATGTTGAGGAGCAAGACGAGAAAGTTGAATGGAATAAACGGGCATTTTGATTTGGCTCGAGTGACTGAAACAAAGAATGAAAGGAACGGTGAAAATGAGTCTGGTTGGTGTGAAATGTTCCATAATGCTGGTTGTAGAAAGGCAACGAGACGGAGAGGAAAAGCGGAGTTTCAATTCTGAATAAATGACGCTGTGGCTAGCAAGAAGCTATGGTCAGATTTTGTTTATGTGAAGTAAGCTAAAGAATTCTAATAGTGTCGGTTAAATTTACAACGTTTGAAAAGGTCAAGGTATGTGTGGTTGGGTGACATAAATGTTCCATGCTCTTGATTGGGTTATGTTATACCCTTGTCAGGTTTACAGAAAACTACTGAATGATCGTTTTGGATGGGGCTGAGTTGGGAGCCTTTTAAATTCTGAATGTGTTTAGGTATGACAAAGAATGGTTCGGTAGGCGATCAAAAAAAGGATGGGTAAATAGCCAGGTGGCATTTAGGTGGTCGGGAGAAAATGGGACGGGTAAACAAAGTAATTACAAATCTTCTTCTGCGAGGAACGAGAAGAATATGCTGCGTAGTAATCACTTTTTTAAAACAGTAAGAGTATTCCATGGAACAATTCTGGAAGTTGGTGTACGGTAGAAAATATCGAATCGATATGAAAAGTATAATCCAATTTTGTGTTGCGTGAAGAAAGGAGATCGTTGAGGTCAACTGTTTTATGATGCTTAAATCAGTTGAGGGGGTTAGGAATGGGGATTTTCCTTTCTCAATAGTTTGTTTTAATGTAAAAATTCGTTGTAGAGGGGCCTTGGGGAAAAAAAGGAAGGTGATAAAGAAGGTGTGGACTATGAATTAAGATGAGAAGTTTTAGTGAAACAAGAATAATAAACCATATATATTTAAAGCAGCGCTTGCATAACTCAAATTCAGTTGAAATGTGAACAAGTTGAAACTAAACAAATATGGAAGCAAATGAAGGAGGCTGTTGTTAGTAGTGCAAAAGAAGTATGTGGATGTGCTATAGTAGGAAGTAAGATTGTTAACAGCGAGTGGTGGAATGAAGAGGTGATCTAATAAGCATTTAAAAGTAAAAAAAAGCGTGGTTGAATGTACTAACAGCCAATGATGAGGTTTTAAAACAGATGTTTGGAAGTATATAAAAGGAGTGTGATAAAGGATGCATGCGTAGGAGGAAAAAGAGGTAAATTAGCAGTTTGGAAAGAGGATGAATTGGGACTTACGAGGAAATTGGAAGCTCTTCTGGAATAAAGCAGGAATGGTTATGAATGAGAATAAGGGGAATCTGCTTAGAATAATGAATACGGATGATGCTTTCGTAACTGATGAAATGGGGAACGGATGATGAAGAGTGTAGTAATAATGTTGTGAATGGTAGGAATGTGGCTGGAACAATTAAATCCTTGATAGATTTAAACGGAATAAATCTTGAGTGCCCTAGGGTCTTACATTAAAATATGTTGTTACCTGTATTAATGTTTAGTAGTGAAACTATGGTCTGCAGTAGGAGGTATTGATCCAAACTTCAATGTGTTTAGGTCGAAAATCTTAGGGGCGTGTTAGGTGTGAGAAAAATTGATAAAATGAGGAATGAACGCATTAGTTAGTTGTGTGATCTGAAGAAAAAAGTAAATGAGAGAATAAATGAAAGTCCATTGAGATGCTTTAATCCTGTGGAAACGATGGAAGGTATACGGTAGGCTTAGCGGATGCATAGTGGTAAGTGTGCTGGTAATCGACCGGCTGGAAAACCGAAGAAAGTGGATTGAGTCAGTAAAGGAACTACTGGAGAGGGAGAAGAATGTAATTTTGGCAGAGGGGAGAAAAAGGTGCATAATAGGAGTGAATGGTGAAGCAGTTTTGTGAGGAGAGGGGTAATGGTTTTGACCCCTCGATGAGGCTGGCCAAGGGATAAACCCTACATTGACGAGAATGCTATAGTGGAGGGTGCCGTCGTGGATCCCTGAAGCTCTAGGGGGGGGGGGTTGCTTCTGATTGATGCGAGTTCTCACTAAAGATGTGTAAAGGGTAATAAAAGGGGCGGTAAAGGAGGCTGGGAGCTTTCTTTTTCGGACTTGCGTCACCATATTCCTCCGTTCAAAAACTTTTCGGTTTCCGGAGCATGAAGACTGTTTCACTACTCACCTCACCTCCAGTCTCGGGAGAGAAGGTGGGTGATGATGATGATGATGATGATTATAATATATATATATAATATATTATATATATATAATATATATAGTATATATATATATATATATATATATATATATATATATATATATTATATATAATATTATATATAGCAATTATATATACATAAATATAATAGGTCTAATATATAGTATATAATATATTATATATATATATAATATATATATAAATAGTATATGATATTATAGTATGTATTAGTATATATACATATATATTTATAGTATAGTATATAGCTGAATATATATATAATATAGTAATATATATATTATATATATATATAATATAAGGTATATATATATATATATATAATGAATATATATATATATATTATATATATATATTTTATATAATATAATATATATATATATCTATATAATATATATATATATATATATATATATAATATATATGATAATATAGATGATATATGAGTATATAGTGATTATAGGTATATAGTATATATCTATTATAATATATATATATATATCTATACTATATATATATATATATATAATACGTATATGTATATATATATTAGATATAATAATAAAGTATATATAAAGGTAAAATATATACATTCCTATATATTATATATTATATATATATAAATACAGTAGTTACAGTGAACAGTTTCAGTTGCGGACACCTTTTTTTGGGATGAAGGAGTTGGAGGTATCGGTTTATGAAACTATTGATATAGCTATTGTGGGGTGTTAACTGATCACAGGCAGAGAATATTGGGATTGACGGGTGGGCATCTCGCAGCAGATGAGAGAGATTCGAGGATTTTCAAAGCCTCGCTAGGTTGCATTAAGAGGTAGCCTGCAACACGAGGATTAGACGCAAAATGTCGCTTACGGCCCTTTTGAACTGCCTTCCAATTCACTTAGTAAGATTGGTCTACCGTTTTACGTTGTGTGTGAGAATAAAACATTGGTTCGTTCTGCTACTCGAAAATCTCTGTAGAAGTTGATTTAATTATTATTATTATATTTATTATTCGATTATTTTATTAGTTTTATTCTATTTATTTATTATTATTGTATTTGTACCGTGACATAAAAGCAATGATTGATTCATTGTTAAGATTATTTATTAAGACGTCATCTGTTGTTCATCATTAGTTATTATTTTATTACTATTAATTTATGTATTAAATTTATTTAAACTATTATTATTATATTTATTTCTTTGTTTATCAGTCATACATATTCGCGCTCCTGTACTGATTCATTTTAATTATTAATTAATTATTATTATTATTATTATTATTAGATTATTCATTATTAATTATTATTAATTTAATTATTAATTATTATTATTATTAATTAAATTATTATTAATTATTTATTATTTAATTATTATTTATTATTATTATTGATCATTAATTATTATTATTATTAACTATTAATTATTATTATTAATTATTTATTATTCATTCATTAATTATTATTAATTATTATTATTAGTAGTTATTATTCATTATTATTCATTATTATTATAATTACGTCACATATACGAGAAAATTTCTTTCCATAAAGTATTATGTAACGGAAATCGTTTCTTTTAAACGCACGATCCGGCTTCGCTGCGCTCTTGCTCACGGGTCAGTGTCTACGTAAGCTGAAAGCAGAATCCCACTGTCGCATCATTCGATTCTCTCTTACTCTTTCATACTTTATATACTATATAATTATATATTATCATATATATAGTTATATATATATATATTTAAAAATTAATAAGATATAATTAAATATATATAGTATATATATCTATATATATATAATATATTATATATATATATAATATAATATTATATATATATATAGTATATATTATATATATATATGTAGTATATATATTATATATATATATAATATATATATATATATATATATATATATACTATATATCATATACTTATATATATATATATATATATATAATATATATATATATATATATAATATATATATATGTATATAGGTGAAATGACCAAGCGGGGCCCATCGATTCTTGAATGGGAATCAATCTTTTAGGCTCCGGGCTTGACTCAGTCCCCCCTCCTGTTTGCGCGATGATAATAATCTAGCAGAGGTTTTAGAGTTTCATAATATCGGGCTTAAAAAAGGATTCTGGAGGGGTGGTTAGATGGGTTACGTAACCTCAGTCGTATGAAAGGCTGGAAACTTGGGTGAGAGGATTTCAGAGATGAATTTCTTCTAGAAAGAGCTGCCGGTAAAACAGGGGCAAAGAATCTTCTGAGGAGTTTAGTGCACATTCGGCCCGGTGCTGGAGCCGCTCGGTGGCCGAGTTAATAAAACATTCGTATAACAAAGAACAATATTAATATGGCGTCTTTACGTATATACGTCGTTGATCGAACCTTGTAAATCTCTGAAATATAGTGCGTTATAGCACTACTAGGATGCTCCGCATAGATGGCTGTCTAGACCAGCCGGAACCCGGCCAGCCAAGGGGGAGGGCGTGTTCCGCTGAATAAGTCTGAACTAATAAAAGCACGTGTTGCAATCAAGCAGTAAGCGACCGACAAGGAGCGGGAAGGAAGAAGGATGAAAGTGCTGAATAAATAAGGATAAGTGAAGTCAGTGGAGAGAAGTAGTAGTATCTCTGGTACCTCTACCAGAGGATCGCATCCGGTGGAATGTAGGGTATTATAGTTGACCGAGCGTGCGGGGCACAGTGATGCTGGGCTCCGGTTTGCGGTGCCGAGTTATTAAATATCTGTAGTGGTACATGAGTATTTTTTTTTTTTTTTTTTTTTTTTTTTTTTTTTTAAGAACAATGTGTTTCTCGCCGTTAACGCTCTTTGAGGGTACTTCGGTGCTACACCGTACCCCAAAATCTTGGGCCGTTAAGGCCAATGCACCGCCCGGCTCACTCAACTCCCCAAGACTTAGCCTGATTATTCCTAGGGCTTCCTTTAAATTCGCTTCTCATAGCTATCCTTCCTCGGTTCCAATTTTTAAGCATGGGATCATTTTTGTAGATAGGTTACGTAGATGAGGGATTTTAATACGCCTTCCAAGGGACGCACAGCACTTCCACTTGGCAACCACCCCTCCACCTCCTCCAATCTCCCACATCCTTCTTGATGGCATACGCTCGTAATCGTCCTGATTTTAATTTTCTTTCTCCGCTTTCGTAGAGGCGCCCAAATTTTTCATCGTATGGGACAGCCTTTACCGCTCGCTCTATTAGTTGACATCGCTTCTTTGTTGTTTTTTATTGACTAATAACAATTCCGGCGGTCTATTAACTTTGTACAGATTATTGTCGGTGGGTATGCCAAAGTCATAATAGAGATTTGATATTGGTCTTCAAATCTAAGCTAACTGTATTGCTGGAAGGTTTGTACATTCCAATGACTCTATTAGGCAGTATACTATATTATATATTTTGCATAGGTCTGTAGTTGGAATGAGCTTGCATATGGGTAATTACATGTTTTCTGTATAATATTGCCCCATACGTAGCCCGCCAAATAAAGTCCCCCCCCTTTAACATCCGGGAATTAATAATGTTGGCGGCACATGTCTCGCGCGGTCTTTTTCACACATCGCTTATGCATCATATCAGAGCAAGTCGAAATCTCCTTTCGATATGCTTTTTGAAACCAATTGGTGTCTTAAGCACGTGCAATCCTGAAGGCTTTGGTTAATCAGCGTTCATCCGCGGTCATACAAAATTTATTTTTTTAAAAATCCCCATTTAAATTGTATTCTAACATTTATTATTTTTTCTTCTGTTGATAATTTTTCAAATACTTCTTTTTAAAAGTGTTGGGCGTGTCTATGTTCTTGCCCCATTTATCATCTTATCGTATTTGTTTTAAGATTTTAATAAGATTCTTTAAGATTTTTAGTTCTCTCTTTGAAAGGTTTTTTCTCATTTTACCCGTCCACGTGTCCCCTTGACCCTGGCTCGCTGGTCTGTCCTATCTCTGTGTTCTGATATCGATGTTAAAATTCATGGAGGTAGTCATTTGCCTTTTTTTGTTAATTGAAGGTTGTTCCGCACTTGCAATGCTTCATGTTCTTTTAACCATTCCTGTTGAATTTTGGTTTCCCTTTCCTTCTTTCTATGTATAATTCTGCTAATCCCTCTCTAACTATGCCATTCATTTTTTGGTGGGTTGTCTTGATCCTAGTATGTGCGATTTCCCATACGCCTCTCTTCATTTCTCGGGATGTATATACGGGCTGTGCACTGGTTTTTTGTAAGATTATTTTGTATGGATGGAGGAGTTTCCTTGTTGTTGTGGCTAGAGCTATTTATTTCAATAGCTGGTCTTGACCAAGTTCTAATAATTCCCAAAACATATCTCAATTACTTGGCATTGGCCAATACCCTTATATTGCCTCTACTTTTGCTTTTTTTTGGATTTTAATTCAGTTTTTATAATTTTCTTCACGTTTGAGATGTATTCTCTTTTGTAATTCTCTCTTTCAATAGATTTTGTTTTTCAAATCCTGTCTGAACCTGTCGCTCCTTTAAACTCAAAGGTATTTTGTAAAGTTCCTTCCTTGTTCCGGTTCATTTGAATTTCGCATGTTGACGCATTACTTATGATGTTTTCCAGCATGTAATCTTTTCTAATCTTTTCTGGGTTCATAAACTACTGAAACGATCGATCGGGCTCACTAACACTTTTCCAATCCAAAATCCATTCTATTAAATATTATCCGCTGAAAAATCACTGCACTCTTTGTATATCTGTCTCTCTCGCCTCTCACTCGCTCTAGACTTGGACGCAATACAACTTTAAATGCGTCCTGGTAGAAGAAGATGAAGAGATTCTCGTTTTCTTTCTTCTCGCTTCTTTTATTTATTCTGTTACCGCATTCTCCAAGTTGGTTGAATCAGGTTACCTTGTAAGGGGGTTTGAGGGGTCTATATACAGATAACAGAGGGGGGACATGGAAGTCTCCTTTGAACAAAAAAAAAATTTCCTTCCCCTTCCTCTTTTCACTTTTTTACATTTTCATTATTTTCATAATTTTATCCTTTCTCGTGTGGTGATAGCTTTAATAATTAATTTATTCCATCCACGATTTCCATTATACCCTTTTTCCATGAAAATCTCTTTTATTTTTTTTTTTTTTTTTTTTTTTTTTCCACATCTAACTTTGTAGATGCTCATTATTTCCTCCAGCCATGAATGGGGGTACACTATCATAAGCTTTCCTGTAATCTATCCAGGTCATGCTAATAGATTTTTTTGCACTTTCCAGCTATTTTCTCTTTATCATCTTTATATTTATTGTTATTCAAGTCAGGTTGGTTTCTTTTTGTACTCATATGGTATGTCTTACGTTACTAATCCCTTTTTGCTCTGTCTATT